>JNEN01001231.1:0-134621 GCA_000697355.1 Syncephalastrum monosporum B8922 | reverse complement strand
ATATGAGAATGCGTCATTGATTTGTATGGCATGTGAAGAGGAAAGGACAGGAGAGGTTGCCTTACTTTTGGTCAAGATATGCAGCACATCGTATCTCTGCTTTGGGGAAGTGAAGGTGAGTTCGTGGGTGGTGTCGAGTCGTCCGGAGCGAAGAAAGCAAGGATCGATGGCATGCAAACGGCTCGTCAGCCCTGAAGGAAGAGACAATGCATTGGTTAGGGAAGTATGGTTAGGGAAGTTCAACTTGTTATTGCGCTGTGAGTGATGTAGGTAACCTACCTAGGACGTAGATGTGTCCGTCCATGTTGTCAATGACAGACAATAGCGTGGAGGCTATCCGCACATCAAGGTCGCCATCCTTATCCTTTAAAGTACAGGCAAGAAGATCGAGTTCATCGAGAATGACGATAGCGAGTGGGTGCTGCCTTGCTTGCTGAAAGATGGACCGTATATGCGCCTCAGTGGCGCCTTGCTCTGAAGGCACGCGAAGAAGGGGAAGAAGTAACAATAATAATAATAATGGTAGTAATCATATTGATTATAATCATAGTATAGTAACGATGATGATGAAAAAGAAAGAGGGTTGTTCAGCGAGACGCATTCTACTTGTATTCAATTCCATGGCAATGGAAGAATACCTGTTTGAAATATATCAGGGCCATTGATAATATAGTACGGCAGGCGCGAATGCTCTGGACGGAGCCAAGTAAGTTGGGGGGGGTGCAGAAAGCAAAGCCATATAAGAGTACGCACCGGCTAGAGCAAGCGCAAGAGCTGTTTTGCCTGTGCCGGGCTTGCCGTAAATAACCGAACCGCTGGATCGAGGGAATGTCGACGAGCACTGAGAAGAAGCGGACAGCTTCAACGTATGAATCTGCGACGCAATATCGCCTATAAGACGAGAGCAGCCGCCGATCGTGCGTTCAACCGACGCAATCCAATCGTCCATGACAAAGCTTGCAAACGGGGAAAAAGCAGAAAGGAATGGAGGAAAGAAAAGCAAAATTCTGCGGGGTCTAATACCTCTGACAGACGCGTCCGGTCTTGACGCGCTTCTATCCCGGGTCTCACTCTTTATTTTCTTCCGGTCAGGTCTTTTATAGTGAATTTAGTGCAACTCTGGCTGGCATACATAGGACACAGAGTGTCTGACATTAGCTGACTCGCGTAACATAATGATACAGGTTGGTTAGCTATACACACTATACATACTATGCGATAGTATGGAAAAAGCTACGTACAATAGAAAAAAATTATTGCATTTTTCCTCTCACAAAAAAAAAAAAAAAAAATTCACGCTGCGTTTCTCCCTTTTCTTTGGCACGCATCGGCGTTCAAGGATGGATTCAGACTATCGCGTTGTACCTCGTGAGGCAAGTCAACTTGGACTTCTCTCAAGCGAACAGCCGCCACTGAATGCTTCTGCTTTTACTTGTAGGAGGTAGCCCAGCTACCGCTCGCTCATATTGACATCCATGTCAAGCCGGTCCCTGTCAAGGGGAAACGGCCCACTCGATCGTCGGGAGAGACCATCGAGAGGATCTATAACCAATGCAACAACCGCTCTGGAAAGGCAGTCTATACTGCTCGGTGGACCAACGGCGTAGTGACACGCGTAAGCACAGCAGCATATCCCAATCCGACCTTCTTTTCTTTTCTTCTCTTTTTCTTTTTCCGTACCATTCGCGCTTACGATAGACGGACTGACGATCCCTTGTCATTGAACAGGAGACCGCCCAAGAGCTTCGGACGCTCGCACCAAAACTGCTTACTCTGGCCAACAGGGGAAAGGCCAACGATGCCACGATCGACAGCTCTGACGACGACCAACGGGAAGGAGACGACTCATTCTCTGATGAAGAAGCAGAAGCGGAAGTAGAAGAGGAAGAGGTGTCGTCCGACGGCTCGACGGAGCCTCCGACGCGCATGACTCGCCAAAGTGCCTCACGCCTCTCCAGGAAGCGCTCGCTGCGGAGCACGGCGAGGCGAGCACAAAGACAGAGCCAGAGTCAGAGAGGAAGAGGAAGGGCCGCCTCTGAAGAAGCGGCTCAAGAATCCGCACCAGTTGTCTCTAAAGCGTCAGCCCGACCCGCACGCAGCACAAAGCAAAACCGAATACGGAACCGACGCTACCTCTCCGAACGAAGTAATAACACGGTCCGGAACCCAGCCGAGCCCTCGCCAAGCGACCCAATACCAGTTTATAGTGAAGATACCATCAGACGTCACTGGAAAACATGCTCCAAATGTAGCATTAAAGGCCAGCCTAACAGACATGCCAGGGGCACGGCCAAAAGAAGCATGCGCACGAAGATCAGCGACGGTTTTGAATACTCCAGCAGCGAGGAGCTCGCCATGAATGGACGGCTGCTGCTCTGTATTACTTGTTCAGCTGCGACACACGAATATAACTGCATGGAAAAATCGCGCTTCTTGCGTGATTGCTACCTCAACGGTGAACCTGTCACGGTATTTCAATGTCATGCCTGCACTCGCGCCCGTACGACCGATAATTTTGTTCCCTGCTACAAGTGCGGGGAGGTACGCTCGATTGCGGGCGTGCGCGGCCTTAAAGATCGCCCGAAGACACTCAGTCTAAATACATCACAAAGCTTAATGCCTACGCCTACGCCTGCGCCTGCGCCTGCGCCTGCGCCTGCGCCTATTCCTATGTCTATGTCTACTTCTTCGCCTACGCCTACGCCTACACCTATACCTTCACCTACGCCCGCTAGTGGCATCTTAGATTCCTCGTCTCCTTCTCTTTCCTCTTCCTCAAACCCACCATCAGTCCCAGCCACGTCAACTGCCGACGGTGGCGAGATAACGCCATCCCACTACAACCCGCAGACCAACGTAACGCTCAACAAAGGTCCACCGCAGGATCCACGTCCTCTCTTTCGATGCAACCGGTGCAGACGCGCCTGTCATGAAGATTGTCTGGGTGATATCCCCAATCAAGACACTGTGGCACGAGGCATTGATACAAGTGCCAATCGAAAGCAACTCTGTAGAGAACACTGGCACTGTCCCGAATGTATTGGCTACGGGAAACCCGAAAAGATTCTTGGATGGCGCTTCAAGGGCCTTGCACGCGAGTATCTTGTCAAGTGGACCGATTGGTCCTATGGCTGCTGCACTTGGGTTCCACAAGGTTGGATTTCGACTGCCAGTAGGCAACTCTGGCTCAAGTACGAAGCTTATGGTGAGAGTCCTGTTGAGGACGAGGCCAGAGTTATTCCGCCCGAATTCAAGGCAATCGAGCGTATCCTGATTGCCGAGGACGACGAGGGAGACCCGGTGGTAATTGAATCCATGGCAGAAATGAGCTATGTTAGGCGGATTTATGCGGTTTACGAAGGTCTATCTTATGATGAGGCTGCTTGGGATCTGCCGCCCGCACGAAACTCGCCTTATTTTCCGGCATACAAACGTGCTTTTCGAACACTGATCCGGTCGCATGGCCTCGAACCCCCCAACCCGAAAGCAATGGAGAGAAAAATTCACATGGTGCGCAATGGTGCCCAGGAGTCGCCTTATGCGCTTCGTGAGCTGAAGCAGCAGCCGGAATTTATCACTAATGGACAGCTGATGGAACACCAAATGGAAGGCCTTAAGTATGTATGAGGTCAAACAGAACTCTTGGTTATCTAACCTGCAACGTAGCTGGCTGCTCTATCAATGGGAGCAAGATAAACCGTGTATTCTAGCAGACGATATGGGTCTCGGTAAGGGTCACAAAGCAGTCAACTTGTCTATAAAAACTATATTAAATTAAATCATGTTACTGTTAGGAAAAACCGTGCAGATAATCTCTTACATCAGCGTCCTCGTCAATCGATACAAGATTTTCCCGTTTTTGATTGTTGTACCCAATGCCACTGTGGGCAACTGGTTCCGTGAGATCACAAAATGGGCTCCTGAGCTCGTAGCAGTGCGCATGTCGGGTGCCAAGATGGGCAGAGATCTCGCCAAGAAGGAGGCCTTTGTGGACGGCAATTCGAAGTACGGCGTCAAGTGCCACATCCTTTTGACAACCTTCGAATCTGGCATGGCTGAAAAATCAGACCTATGCCGATCATATTGGGCTGGCATGGTGGTCGACGAAGCACAGCGAATCAAAAATGACAAGTCCAAACTCTACACGATCCTGACAGAGACGACGCGCAGTCATACCGTCCTGATGACAGGTACATAGAACTAATATTAAGGAGGAAGTCTGACAGGATGGCTTATGTATCATTTCAGGCACGCCTATCCAGAACAATATCCGTGAACTCATGAACCTGATGCATTTTGTGTATCCCAGCGAGTTTGCAGATCTCGAAGAGCTGGAGGAGATCTACACCGATCTCACGCAAGAAAAGGTGCAAGAGCTACACAATAAACTTTCACCCTTCTTTCTGCGTCGCACCAAAGACGAAGTGCTCAAGAAACTACCGCCCAAGCTCGAGCTCATTGTTCCTGTCTCCATGACTACCATCCAAAAAGAGGTCACCAAGCGCATTCTGGAGAAGAACATATTCCAGCTCACAACCGGTCGGCGGAAAACTACAGGCCTACGCAATATTTTCATGGAGGTGCGCAAGGCTGTGTGCCATGCTTATCTTGTCGAGGGTGTCGAAGTACAGCAGCCGACGGCCCAGTTGACCCAAAAGTTCCTCATTGATGCGGGTGCCAAGCTCAAGGTCCTTCATCCAATGCTTAAAAAGCTCAAAGCGGGCGGCCACCGTGTCCTCATCTTTAGTACATTCAAGATCATGCTCGATATCCTCGAGGACTATATGCACGGAGAGAACTTTAACTGCCTGAGGATTGATGGTGAGACAAACTCACTCGAACGGCAAAACAACATCGACCGTTTCAACGCGCCTAATTCGGATATCTTTTGTCTCCTTCTCACAACCCGTGCTGGGGGTGTCGGTATCAACTTGGCGACGGCAGACACCGTCATCCTCTACGACCTTGATTTTAACCCCCACCAAGACATGCAGGCCGTCGATCGGGCTTACCGCATAGGGCAGCAAAACCCTGTCATGGTCTACAAGTTCATGACCAGAAACTCTATTGAAGAGAAGATTGCTCAGAAGGCGAAAAAGAAGCTGATACTGGACCATCTTGTGGTGGAACGCATGGACGAAGAGAACCTTGACGAAGACACGGTCGAAAATATTCTCGCCTATGGCGCCAAATCGCTTTTTGAGGACGATGGATCTCAAGATATTACGTATGATGACGCAGCCATCGATAAGTTGCTCGACCGCTCGCAAATACCTGTCAGAACCAGAGCCGAAACCGAAGAACCGACGACTGAAAAATCCAAGCTCATGAATTTCTCGTTTGCTAAAGTTTGGTCCCAGGACAAGGACGGTCAGACGGTCGAGCTCGATGACCAGATGCAGGAGGATGAAGCCAAGTCACGCGACTTCTGGGGAAAGTATCTGCAGCAAAAGGCGGAAGAAATGGCGGCCAAGAAGACGACCGAGGAAGAGCAGCTCGGTCGCGGTGCGCGAAAACGAACCCGGGTGAAATATTTCGAGGAGAGCATGTACGGCAAGAAGGGAAAGGGCAAGATGAACAAGAATCAGGAGGTCCTAGGGAACCTCGCTGTTGATGATCCCGACTACGTGGCTCCCGATGATCACGATGCGGAAACGGATCCTGACGAGTTGGCTGAAGAATACACTCCAGTCGACGAGGACGTGTCGCGCAAACAAGCAAAGAAGCACATGAACGAACCGCAGCCTGGGCCATCCATAACATGGGTTCCATCGCATCAGCTACCTACGGACAGGCAGCTAGACCCCAATGCCAAGACCAAGCGGAAGAAGCGGGCTGGCCCGTCTAGTCCGAAGGGAAAGCGGGCTCGTCCAGCCGATAACAAGCCGTTCAACATCCAGGCACAGACCGCGCAGAGTCCGTCAAATGGTCCCCAGCTTGGAACGTTCCACAACCCTTCGTCTACTCAGTTGAGGATCTATCAGCAGCTGATTGGCGCAGCGAGACGGTATGCGCCTGAGGGTTACGACATGACAGCACCCATCGCGATCGAACATCAAGTGCTTTATCTTCACACATTGGCGACTACGGCAGCCATACCCGACCCTGTTCATCACCCGCCTGGATATAATTCGCGCGTCGTGGAGACACTCCTTGCAAATTTACCTCCTCCTCCGTCCCTCTCCTATGTCTACGAGCTTCCGTACCCTCCCCACGGTACGGTGTCTTATGACGGGCGAGGCTACCTCGTCGGTGCGTCAGAAGACTTTATGCGGACCGGAGATCTAAGTAGGCTCTCGCCAATTAATGAAGACGTGGCCAGACTTCATTGCGCTGAAGTCGATTATCGCCGGACGACTTCTGCCATACTTCAGAGACTGTTGGCGAATACTCAGAGATTAGAACGGCATATACTACAAATGCGGCAGCAGCAGCAGCAGCAGCAGCAGCAACAGCAGCAGCACTTGCTGGCTGCCCAACCACTCGTGCTTCAGCATCCCGTTACAGATGCTCACATACACCCTTCACCGACGGCACGACTGCTTGCTCCACGTCGTCCATCGGCTACACACGCAGAGGGGCCTCAGCAAACAGCCCATGCGACGGATGAATCATCTGGTCAACAGCACAATCCTATCACGCTGGAAGTTGAACCTAATACCTGCGCCTCCCCTCCTACGCAGCGGTTTGTGCCATCCCAACCCGCACAACCTCTTGCTGAAGGATATCCCACTGCTGGTACTTCCATCTTCCAGGTCCGGGACGCGCGTCATGGAGAACAATCCGAGCAAGCCACAGCCGGTATGATCCATGCCAGCAGCACGCCTGCACTGGCCAACGCTGACACGAGCATCCCCGAGCAAGGCACAGCAGGCATCAATCAAGGCGAACCCTCTGTTGTGTCTTCACCCGCAACTGCCAACGATCCAGCGCTCTCTGAGCAAGCCGCAGTATATGAGGATAAAGCACTGTCCTCGACTCGTTCTGAACCAGCCAGTGACAAGAAAGTCCCTGAACAAAGCGCAATGATGAGTCACGTCTTCGAAGTTGACCCCTGTCAGCCGGAAGCATCCAAGGTCAAAATGCCCTCGGACCAAACCACGGCATGTGGTGCTACGCATGGGGATAATACGCCATCCTCGTCGGCTTTAGCGCAGCACCCGCCCTGCGAAAATACAATGAATCCTGCTACGGAGAGCCCGCAATGGCGCGGTTCATGATTGTGAGGAACCTATTGGGCGTAATAAAACGACCGTACATCATGCCCTTCTTATGAAATTTGTGCCATTTCAATCATGGTGTATATGTATATGAAGAGGATCATGTCTTGCCTGACACCACCTCATTTCTATCACAAAAAAGCATTCTGTAGCAAGTCGTCCAAAGACTCCAGCTAGTTCTGTTCCCTTACTCTTTGGTCGCCAGCAGATGGTCATGGTCTCTTCGTCACTGGCAACTTGGGAAAGAGATCATTATGCTTAACCAAACTTGCTAGGCTTCTAGTGCCGTGCTTAGGTTCTCCAGTCGACTGGCGCACGCTGCCCTCCCTGAAGATGTTTGTCCTTTTCGTTTTTTATGGCGTACGTGTACCTTGAAACTACGTTGAAACTTTTGCTGCAGAGATTGGCGCGAGTTTCTGTTTGTGCGTGATGCTGCACGGAGCTCATATTATCTGGGGCAAGTGCATTCGAGCAGTCTTTTTCTTCACTGCCAGCTGTCGGCTCCTAATTTCTGGAATTGCTGTGCTTGGAACGCGAATCTTTAACGCTTAGACTTTTTTCTTTTTTCTTAAAAAAATGTCAGATCCTGCAATTCCACATCCTAAAGAAGATTTCGATGGCTTCCAATCGTCTCTATTCAAGGCACTCATGTCTGCAAGTGTCGCTAGCAACGCGCTCGACGGCAGCCAAATTGGCTTTCATCGCTCGCTCGATCGCCAATTCGCCAAAAACATGGATCATTCAGCCTCGCATTTGCTCACTGCCGCGAATCGCCTTCTACAACAGTGCGCTCACGACACGGGCGTAGATACCATGGAATTTGAGGACGCAGACGATGTCAACAATCGATACATTAATGTTGTCGAAGTTGTGGACGCCTTGCTCGAAAAAGCGGTATGTTTTTGGGTTGAACGTCTGCTGGAGAAAAAAAAAATATAGCGCTTACACTATTTTTCCTTTACCTGTAGGATATCTGCCTTGATGAATACAGAGGCGTCCGAAAAGCCAATACAGAGACAGCAATGGCTGAGTCGTCTGAACCGCAGCCGAAGGAACTGGAAAGACAATACAAAAATGCAGGCAACATTGTGCGACCGCAGTCCAAGTTCAACGACATCAACAACTTGAACGACGTCCCCTTTGAACGCAAAATCAAGACCAAACCTCACGCGCTTGTGCCGCTCGATCACAACGTGACACCGGAGATGCTGCCTCACCCAGACACGGGCATCCCGCTCGTGTCTTTACCGCACGCCTACGAGTTTGAGATCATGAGCTTGCAACCCCCCGACCACATGTTCATCCAAAACGAGCCGCAAATGTACTTGCCCTTCGACGAGACCAAACCCACCTGGGTCGAAACCGAAGAACAGCTCGACGCCATGCTGGCCAAGCTCGAAAAGGCGCAGGAGATTGCAGTCGATCTGGAATACCACGATTTCCGAAGCTACCAGGGCTTTACCTGCTTGATGCAGATCAGTACCCGCGACGAGGACTTCATTGTCGATACCCTCGAACTGCGAAATCAGCTTTATAAACTCAACGACGTCTTTGCTGACCCTGCTATTGTCAAGGTATGCATATTGAAGGCATACAAAGCACCTATATTTACAGATAAATAGGTTCTGCATGGTGCTACCTTTGATATCCAATGGCTCCAGAAAGACTTCGGCGTTTACATTGTCAATCTTTTTGACACTTATTTTGCCACTAAACAGCTCGGTACGTTCATGTTTCTATGCATATTTTTACACGTAGCTCACCAGTTGTCCAATATTTAGACTTCCCTTCGCATGGTCTGGCATTCCTTTTGCAAAAGTACTGTGCCGTGACAGCCGACAAGCGATTCCAGCTGGCTGACTGGCGGATACGGTAATGGAGGGTGTCAGCCTAGGAAACACTATGCCTAACCCCTTTTGCTTAGACCTCTTCCAGAGCCCATGTTGAAATATGCCCAGTCTGATACACATTACCTGCTCTACATCTACGACTGCTTACGCAATGAACTTTTGGCCAAGTCCGTTGCGAACGAGAACCTTTTGCGGAGCGTTCTTGCGAGCTCCAACGAGGTTGCGCTGAATAAGTGGGAAAAGCCTGTCTATGATATGAAGAACGGCGAAGGCAAGAACGGCTGGGCCAACCTTCTGCGGCGCTGGAACCACCGGATGACGTCGCAGCAGCTGGCCGTGTTCAAGAGCGTCCATTACTGGCGTGACCAAGCCGCGCGGGATGAAGACGAGTCGCCGCGGTACATTCTGCCCAATCACATGCTGTTTGCGCTTGTTGAGCGCATGCCGATTGATAAGGCCGGCGTCATTGGCTGCTGCAACCCTTGCCCGACTTATGTTCTGCTGAATGCGCAGATGCTGGCCGCGCGCATCCAGCGCGCCAAGATGGATGCCCTTGCGGCCGATCTTGAAGCAGCTGACACGCCTGTGATGACGAAGCGACCCGCCGAGGACACAACCGAACAAGATCGGACGCAAGCAACGCCAAAGCGTCACAAGGTAGACGCGGTGGACCCAGTCGTGTTTGATTTACAAAAAGCCAAGGAAGCACGGATGGCGCAGGCTGCCCGGGTGAGCAAGGCGTCGTCACAGCTGTTTGGTTCCTGGGAGGATGCTACGGAGGTGCCGGGTGCACACGACAAGTTGGAGCGTATTCGTGCGAGCATGAAGCTCACCATGCCGTATGAGGGTCTCGCTGTGAAGAGTATCACGACTGCAAAGGATCTGCGGGGAAAGTCATAAGTGGGCTATATGGAACAATGAACAGTTTAGAAATTATAATAGCAAGCAAATTATGTGTTGTGTAAAGTAAAGTATGTGCTGTGTTTCCTGCTTGGCTTTATCCGCGTTAAAATCGCGTATCATATCTGTCAGTAACTATTTGCAGGGTTCTCACAGGGTATCCTATGAGTCGGGTCTTGCCAGCATCTGGCTCGGTGGTTTGACAGAATACTGTTAGTACGTATGCAATGTCTAGTTATTATCGCGGGTGGAGATCCTGGAGCTTCTATGCTCGCACAAATTATTCCATTTCTTAAGAGCATGTCCATGCTTTGGGGAGGGAATATGGCAGCAGCTGAAGTTGAACCAGGCAAATCTTTTTGAAATAACCACCGAGTACAGTAGCAGCCTTCTCCCTTCTTTCTCTTTTTCCTCCTGAAGTGATGGGTGAAGAACGAAGCAAGTTCAGCTCCTTCCAAAACGCACGATCCTCATCAACGTATGCATAGGTTCCGACCGGTCAGACGATCGATCGCATCGAAGACGGCGCCAGCATGACAGAAGCGTCTCGCCCGATCATGATGAGCGTAAACGCACTCGATACCGCCGCGATCGTCGTTGTTATTCGGAAGAAGATACCACCAAAGAGCGAGAACGTGGACGGAGCCGGTCGTCTCGCGAGTCGAGCTCTCATGGTATGATAGGAAGATAAGCTGAGATAAGGGTCTGTGGCCGTGTGTCCTTATACTCCCTTCTCTTGTTCGTATATGCATCCTGCGTTGAAAAACGAAAACCCCCCACCGGATGGGACAGTGCGCCACCGTGACTCTCGTGAGCCCCGTCCTCGGAAACGCGCTCGCTCACCTTCTGTCACTGATTCCAATTCTAACTCGAACCCGAACGTACAGTCGGACGACTCTGACTCGCAGTCTGACTCTTCGTCGTCCTCCGAAGACGAGAGAAGACGCAGAAAGAAGCACAAGAAATCAAAAAGCAAAAGACAAAAGAAAAGCGTTAGTCTCTTTTCCAGTCCATTTGCTAATGAGCTGACGTAACTATCCTGTGTTCTATAGCGAAAACATCGCCGCCACCGCGATTCTGATTCTGATGAGAGTGGTGACCATCGACGCAGCGCTATCACCGGCAAAAAGGTACGATGCCATAGGCACAATTAGGGCCGTGCAGTCGTGTTCCTCAGCCGCCATGTTTAGATAAAGTTGAAGGTGCATAAATCATCAGGTGACAAGCAAAGAGACCAGAACCGCTCCAGTCTTTTGCAGTTCCTGAATTCTGCATTTTGAAAAGGATACTCTTTTATCTCGGAAGACAAACGAATATCCATACTTGTGTACCTATAAATATATATATTTACATCGCAGGACTTTCAAATAAGTGTACAAATGGAATATGGTATATCTATAACTCAAGTCGCAGAAGAAAGCCAAAAGGCATACACCGTCATGAGGATGGATTACTGGATGTGGCCCCTCTGCTATGGCTGATCTGGTCGCGCGTCACAGCATCCTCAGGAGAGCGCGGCAGCGGGGTAGGAGGAGTAGAAGTAGGAGAAGTAGGGGCAGGAGTAGGAGCAGGATGCGTAGACGAGGGTGTGGCATCTGTCAATTCGGTCTGTACTGAATCGGCATTGTTGTCGCTCATATCCTTGCCACAGTCGTACTTGCAGATAGGACATAGGGTGGACTTCTTAGTCAGCCATACATCTGCCAATCCGAGTTTTGAGTATGCCCCAACCTTTTTAGCTTGTCATAATTCAAGTAGAAGAGTCTCTTACCTATACAGGCGACGCAAAAAACATGGTCGCAGGGCAACTCTCGCACAGCTCCAACTTCCTTAAGGTCCTCAAGACAAATGGCACATACCGTATTTTTGCTCGTGCCTGAGTAGTCGTGTACGGGACAGAGTGTATTGAGGTGAGCGAGCGAGATGCGGCGCGTCCTGCCCTGGAGTAAGTCTTGCAAGAAGACCTGGTTTTCGTTAAACCGGGCCCCGTCCTGTTCCTCGTCCGGCCGTGATGGGGTGCGCGAGTTGCGACACCACCGCAGACAGATGATACCTACAAGAGCTTGATGGTTTAGCCGTCAACGTCTGCTCCCGGCCATAACGGGGGACTCACCCAGAATGAGGGCCGCCCCGGCTGCGATGAGGTATACGAGGTAGCTCTTATTGCCCGTAAAAGCACTCCACATGTCCGAATCACCATTGTCATCGGCTGTATTGGTATCAAAGTCGCTCGTCGAAAAGGTTGCTTCACCAAAGAAAGGCGTGATTTGCATAAAGGAGCGCATCGTGCCGACGTTGCTCTGGGATTTGTATTGCTGGATGGCGGTCAAGAGCTGCTGGGCATAGTTGTGCGGAACGAAATACACGGCGGTATAAATGGATTTGTCGGTAGCAACGTCATTGTCGGGCATGAGGGTAGCGTTGCGACTGTTCGGCAGAGGTGCCGGCCAAGTCGGATAAGAGCCATCGGTGGTGTTGAGAGTATCCAGGGGAATGGTGTCATCGGTTGTGTTATCATAGATGATCACCGCCTCGAGCATGAGGTTGTCCTGCACAGACAGGTTCTGCACGGTTCGGATCTTCTCGAGCCAGCTCTCGCACCGTCCTCCGCGCTGAATCAAGACAATTGATTGCTGGTTCTTCGCAGACGGGTATGTCGACGACAAGTCGGCTGCAGTGTTGCCAGGACATCCATCCCCAAAATCAACGAGTAAACGCTGCCAAAGGTTATTTTTTGTGAGATTAGCTACACGTCTGGCTGTCACCTATGCACATGTATATGTGCACATGTATAGGATGTACCTCGTTATGGCCATAAAGATCATTATCGATGAAAATGGTTTGGAAGTCTTGGCTGTAGACTTTGACAGAACTGGAGGCGTTGTAGGTTTGTGCGTTGGTCGAAAGAGAAGTGTTGTAGGTCGCAATGACCTGCCTAGCAAGTAGCGAGCAGCAAATGGTCGTACTCAGTCAGGCCATGTCGCACTTGCATCCATGTGAGATCAACTTACCAAATGAAGGGGTTCGCTGTACTGGCCTGAGTGGCTACAAAAGAGAGCCGTTCCAGGACAAGGAACAGCATAAGCCATAGCCAACGTATAAATGTCATTCGAGATGCTGAATCAATGGGTGAGGAGGCCCATTGCATTAAGAAACGGAGAAAGAAGAACAAAGAAAAGAAGGCAGGCAGACTATGCTATGTTGTGTCTGGTGGTAATATACGCAGCTACGTGGTAGAGCTCGGCTCAACGGCGCTTTTTTACTGCTCTTTCTCACACCCTCAACCCACCCAATCAATCGCAAGCACACAACTCGTCATAAGGTAACCTATTCATTCACTTTCGCTCTTCTTTTTTCTTGTCTTATTTTCGTTGTCTATTTAGCAATGATAAGGTTCTTCGTCCTTTATTGCAGATCACTGACCTTACATGAGTGCATTACTTGTATTTATATATGGATCCTTTGATAACTGTGCATACATGTTATTTATTTGCAGTTAAATCAGATGAAGTCATGTGGCCTTCCTTTTTCAATCATTCCAATGGATCGACTCCTATGTGCAGCAGCTATATATTAATAGAACGGATGGTGGCTCTACAGTACTGTATACTCAACGTATATACCCTGGACACGCATGGAAGTTTGTGTATGTAAGCTGAACATTTTTATGCACATAGGTCCAGTTCTGGAATTTTCTGTGGAAAATTGAAGCTCATGATGATTTAAAGTTCTTGTAAGCCAAAGATAAGGGTACAGGACCACGTTTGTCTGCGGAAATTGAAGCCACATACCACTGTAGCCAAGAAGCGCTGACACCTTTTTAGATCGACTTTGTAGGTGTTGCTGGGGTATTATAAAGTATATATATGTAAGAATGAAGGCGCTGTTCTATATCCTCGTAGCGCATGGCTGGCATTATCTGTTGTGCATAAATTCAGGACTCACTGCTCTTGTCGACATGATCGGAAGCTAGTCTTGCGTCTGCTTCATTCTACAAGTTCTGTGTCGTTATTTATTGCAACGAAGGCAAGTCTAAATGCTGGGCGTGGGTGGCATCTGCCTCTCAGATCGGAGCGCTACCAGAGGCAAGCAAGCCGGAAAGTGCCTTGGCCACGGCTGCATACTGATGACCGGGGTGTTGCAAGCTCAAAATAATGATTTTTGTTATGGCGGTGGGCATTTGCTTCTTTATTAAGGGTGCAGAATGCGTGGCCGAACTCGACGTTATCTTATATATAAAAAAAATAGGCTCGTGTCTCATCCGTAATTACATAAGCAGGCCGCTGGAGACCCGGGTTCGAATCCCTGGCAGGGTGTCTCTATGGCGGCATCCTTTTGGTTGTAAGGACGGGCCAGTTGGAGAAAGGAACCAAGAGAGGGGTGGATGGGAAAATTAGTGGCCAGATCGAGTGACCCGGCTTTGCTAATGGATGAACACTGTAGCTCTTCTATTGTTAACGAAAATAGAGTCGAACAAATCTATCGGAACATACTGCTCAATCCCTCAAGATACTTTACACTAAAGGTAGGAAAGCTGATAGCAAGGATAATTCATGATTATATCTTACCATCTTCGCTCACGCGAAGCATTAACGGGATTTGGGGGTGGCCCTCATCTAGCGGTGACAGCGGACTAGAGTGATACTTCGATTGCGTTCCGGGTGTGAGTAAACCCTTTCGCCTGTGTCTTCGGGTCATCACAACCTGCACTTAATCTTCGGTCACTCTAGTCCGCTTCCACCGCTAGTCTTATATATGAAAAAATAACATTCCGTACATCTGTAATTACGTAACGAAGACACAAAAGACCCGGGTTCAATTCCCATCAAGGCGTCTAGTAATGTAGACCACTTTGAGACGTCAAGGGTACTTGACATCAATCTTCTCAAAGTCTTTTACCTGAGTATTTCGGTAAAGGTGAACCGCGTGATGGTAAAGTAGGTCAATGAGTCCTCTGAAACGCGAAAGACACCTGACGTCAATACCTGTCAGCGTCTCTTTTTCCTGCGTTCTTTTTCCCATTGGCAGACGCGCTTCATGTTATCGCATGAAAGTTCATTGATGCGAGTCTGTTTCACGAAAAGACGACTTTTTCCTCCCATGTCTACTTTTCTTCTTCTTTTCTTTATTCTGGTCAAGTGTTATTCTGGCAAGTACATACGAAAGCATTATGGTTACGAGTATGAACTAATAGGTGCAACATAAACCACAGCGTCCTCCCAAGTCCCTCTGCCACCGGTTGCCCGCCCACAGCTGCACCGGTGTGCATGATAGTAAGTTGTCGCGTCAAGAGTACATGGTCTTGGACATCACTAACCTTCTTCCGATGTATACTTAGCTTGCCGTCTTCTTCCTCGCCTCCTTTCCTGTCTTCTCCTCCGCTCGCGCCTCTTCCTCTCTTCCGCTTGCTCTATTCAAATCAGAGGGTTTTTTTTCCACTTTTTCCTCTGCCCGTAAGTGAAACAGATTCAGATCTATGCATTGACTATGAGACATTAACACATGTTTCAGTTCCGCTCCTTTCTTCTGCTTTACTATTCTTCCTCTCCGCTTGCTCTGCCTTCCTTCTTGCCCGTTTGCGACCGTCGGTGGCTGGAACCACCGCTGAAAAATCTCTTATAGACATCGCCCTTGCCCCAAATGTCTGCTCCACGGCCACCGGCAAGTGTTTTGGGCTGACTCAAACGTGTATTCAGCATAGGCGAGTCGGCGGCAGCGCGCCGTGAGCGCGCATCAACGACCCCAACACCGAACGCTGGTATGTAGAATTAAAATAAAGTGTGGTCCATGAGAACTGATTTCGGAACGAAATTTCGTAGGCTAGTTAACAGCATTTCGCACTTATTCGTTTTGTACAGAATGTGAAATTTATTTTGTTATAATATATGTAATATTGTAAATGTGATTCGAAACGTAATACCATATCGAAAAGGAGCAGCAATGTCTGTGGCGGTTTTTGTTCGGTCACCCAGCTTGCAAAGCTCCGGTGTCGCTAAAGATTGTCGTTTCTTCTCAGTTGGGATTGGCAAAGCACTGTCCTTGCTAACCTTTATATGCACCATTAAATGGCTGAGACGAAGCAACGTATTCATGGTGTTCATCGACAAGAGGCTTGAATATGGGCAATTTCTGACATCGTGTATAAGGCCTCGTGTCTGAGCTCTATCAGGTAGAACTGAATGTTGAAGCCTACATAATCTCCATTAGCCATTATTACAATTCAGAAAGGACCCATGCGTACCATGTATTTGAAATGCGAGGGCTTTTGTCGTCATGTCCGAGTCTACAGCGTCCTTACCAAACGTCGCCAGTCGTAGCAGGTCTCTGCAAAGGCCGTCCGCATTATTGCTTGGTTCGGCCACCTTCCTTCACCTTGGCCGATGGTCATAAAAGCATGGCTGCGAGAATATGGATGTTACTGCATTTGGCCTGGTGTGAGATGCCTTGACGTGGCCCTCCAGAGTAATTGGTTTACCCATATGAGCAGAACGTCCTTTTCTGGTTCGGGGAGAATGGCAGTTAAGATAGGGTCGAAGAAGCAGCTCCAAAGCTCTGTTTCACTGATGCTGTTGATGTTGGCTGCAGGCATATTTGGGATCTTCGAGAGCCTACAGCGGATCAGAAACTATCAGAAGAGATATTTGACTGATATGGCATCAATTAAATGGTCGACATTACTTACAGCATCGAAAGACCAAGTACCACTTGTAATACGCTGGACGTTTGCTTGTATGCGATCACTAGTAGTTGCGACATAACGTCGAGAGACAGGAAGAGCGCTTGTACGCATCGCGATGTGGTAAAGCACCAAATGCATTGCTAAATGTCCAGGAAGGTCGCAGCAGGAGATCGAAGGCCGTAAGACGTGACCACTTAGTTATTGATACGGTTGCCCTCAATCTATATTGCTCACTAATAATATGGAGCATGAATGCTGAAAACGAAGTAAGATATCATTACCGAGACAAGTACGTCTTAAAAGAGACTAATTACCCACAAAGACGACAAGAAGAGCCGTATAAGGAATACCGGCATTTCTATTATGAGATTGGTATAAGCCAAGGTACCTGAAATTAGTATGTTTCAGTGACTCTTTTAGCCTTTTTTACCTTTCTTCGATTTTTAGTCTTTTCTACCCTTTACATATCACGATCAGCAAGGCGTTCGCGTATAAGCTGTCGAGCGCATTCTTGCCAAAAATGTCAGTAATGCTGCTATACTGGCCCTCCTTAAAAATGAGTATGTGGGATAAGCGCCGCGATTTCATGTGTTTGCGTCTCAACTTGGAGGCCGCATCGACTACAGACTGCGTGACGCGCTTTCTGACTGTACGCGCGAAAGCGTTGGGCGATATGCATTGAATCAATCATCAGCGGATCGTGGTGAGCTGATCCTAGCTCGAAGCCCCGTGGAAGGTGCAAGATCGTCTGGTACACAGGGTTGAATGGATTCATCGATCTCGTCCTCCAGTGAGACCGACGCTGCATGTCTATGGGTATCTTGTACACCCGGATCCGATGATACGATGCTTTTGCGCTGTGTTAGTCGCGAACGTTATAAGACAAGACGGAAAGTACCATGCCACAGAGGAACGTCGTGTCCGCCGCCATCTACTGGAAGAAGATACCGCGCAAAGGCCTCCGCGTGGTGGTGAGTCTTCGTCGCGCCCTGGCGGTCGTGTTTCTGCTGGCCAGTTTGGTCGGCCCTCGAGGGAAGAGAATCAAGGAAAACAGTTTGCTGTCCGTGCCCACACGCACGACAAGGTTCAGGGCTTCAGCTTTTGACAACCTGAGATCCCTTCTTTGTACATCTAGAGCATGTCCAACAGCCACCTTGAACTCTCGTTCGCCGTCATCACAAGAGGTGAATTCATAATGGCTGTATCAGTTGACGGCAGAGAAAATGCCTTCTGTTATGGTTGCTTTTGAGGTATGTCAGACTTTCTCTTTCAATTGATATGGCTGTGCTCAGGAGAAAGCAGGAAGAAAAACAGAAACCACGCGCGGCATTGATACCTTTTAACCAATGACATTATCCGATTTTCATGAAACTCAGACTCTCTCTGGCGTTCATTGTCTGTCTTCTCGAGGTTATGGGTTCTTGAATGACTATATACTGCGATACAGCCCAGGAGATGCAGCCCAGGATATGAAATAAACAGCACTATATCAGATCGGTAAGTCTAGAGCGATAGTCATATATGCTCCAATTGTGGTATGCTCTGACATGACTCTCTTATGTTAACGTCGTCGAGCCCCATTTGAGCGAGGCGTATGAAAATATACTGTAGCAAATGATTCGCACGTATACGCGAGCGAACCCTTCACCCCACTCCAGCTAAACTCAGTCAGCTGAAGAGTTATTTTATTATATTATATCCATATCCAATCAGGCGAGGGAACCTTCCTCCGCTGTGAGACGTAATTGATAAGTTTATGACAAACAAAGTGGAGATAAGATAGTCTGTATATTACAGCACTACATCCGCTGTGGTCCGCTCTGTCAAGGAACCGGAGTCAATTTTGTACTGCGGCATGTGCTGCTGACGGTGTACCCGCATGCTATACAGTATGTATTTTGCCATCTACTTGCTGAAGCGATAATCGAGAATAAGAAGAGAGAAGACAAAAGCAATAGACTTTTGTTATATAGCTAGCTCAGTCTGGGTGGGGCTATTATTATACGTTTTATGTATCCAGTGTTTCTACACATCGAGTTGCACGAGAACCACGGTATTCACACCGAGTGTGTGGACGGGGTAATTGAATTCCCGCGAGACTCACATAAAAAGAGCAGGCCTAAAAACACAACTTTCTCACAATCCCGAATACTTCTGATCATGTCAACCGCTGGACAAGCAAGTGCTCATACGATTTTCCTGTATTACCCAGTCTAACCCTCTGGACAGGTCATCAAGTGCCGCGCTGCTATTGCCTGGGAAGCCGGCAAGCCTTTGAGTGAGTCTCTACGCGTTTGCCTGTTTGAATGAACGCGTTCGATGATCTAACCATCCCACCTCTAGCCCTTGAGGACATCGAGGTTGCCCCTCCCAAGGCCCACGAGGTTCGTATCAAGATCCTCTACACGGGCGTGTAAGTGTCAAACACCGGGAGCTTAGTGTCTGCGCTCATACACATGAATCCTAGTTGCCACACGGACGCCTACACACTCTCCGGCTCCGGTAAGAGAAGATGAAAGTAGGCGGGAAAGAAACTAAAGTGCGGTAGACCCCGAGGGTCTCTTCCCTTCTATCCTGGGCCACGAGGGAGGCGGTATTGTTGAGTCCGTCGGTGAGGGCGTTACCGAGGTTGCCCCAGGCGACCACGTCATCCCGCTTTACACCGCCGAGTGCCGCAAATGCAAGTTCTGCACCAGCGGCAAGACCAATCTCTGCCAGGCCGTTCGCGCCACCCAAGGCCGCGGTCTCATGCCGGATGAGACCTCCCGTTTCACCTGCAAGGGCCAGCAGATCTTCCACTACATGGGCTGCTCCACTTTCTCTGAGTACACCGGTAAATCATGCATCTGCTTGCTTACCTGCCGCCTATACTATCTTCTCACACAGTACTCTTCTTTTACGTCAGTCGTCGCCGATGTTTCGGTCGTGAAGGTGGACCCCAAGCCCAGCCTCCAAAAGCTGTGTCTTTTGGGCTGCGGTGTCACGACCGGTTTTGGTGCTGCTACCCGCACTGCCAAGGTCACCAAGGGCTCCTCCGTAAGAAAAAGAAGAAAAAAGAGATAAAAGCAGTCCGAATGCTTCACTCTCGAGCTTTCTCTTATTAACCCGCTCCTAAATCCACCCCTTGGTAACTAGGTCGCCATCTTTGGCATGGGCTGTGTAGGTCTGAGCGTCGCTCAGGGCGCGGCTTACAACGGTGCAGGCCGCATTATTGCGGTCGATGTCAACCCCAAAAAGGAAAAGATAGCGCGCGAGTTTGGCGCGACTGATTTTGTCAACCCAAAGGATCACGACAAGCCGATCCAGCAGGTCCTGGTCGACATGACCGACGGTGGTCTCGACTACACCTTTGACTGCACCGGTAACGTGAACGTCATGCGCTCGGCCCTCGAAGCCTGCCACAAGGGCTGGGGAGAGTCCATTATCATCGGTGTCGCTGGCGCCGGTCAGGAGATCAGCACGCGTCCTTTCCAGCTGGTGACCGGTCGTGTCTGGAAGGGCTCCGCGTTTGGCGGTGTCAAGGGCCGCTCCGAGATGGGTGGGCTCGTGAAGGAGTACCAGGAGGGCAAGCTCAAGGTCGATGAGTTTGTTACGCACGAGTTCAACTTCAACCAGATCAACGAGGCTTTTGATGCCATGCACTCGGGTGACTGGTAAGGCTCTCATTTTTCAGTAACTATCGGGAAATTAATCTTCTTTCTTCATAGCATCCGTGCTGTGATTACTGTCCAGTAAATGTGTCAGGATGTCCAATCGTTGTAGATATGTACAGAAGAGGTGTAAAATAGTGTTGTTCGCATTAATTGCTGTTCAAGAACAATATAAAGTCGTTTGTAGTAGTAGCTTTCATAATGGTACCAATAACCCTAAAGCAGAATTCCTGCACCTTGAGAGGTCGAAGAATACAGTGACTCTGGCGCGAGCGCTGCCCACCCTTTCCTGTGTCGAGATATCGAGAAGTAGACAAAAAATGACCCAAAATGACAAGGTCGAGACATGACACGACAAAAATAACCATACGTAGCCAACCCCGGTGGGTGGGTGGTTATGGTGTCACGTGCTTGCTGTGACATTCGTAACAACCCAAGTCTGGTTCCATTGTTTCTATGACTCATAGCAAACGCATAATTACTTGAACATTATCATATTCTTTTCCAACGAAGCGATCCCTTCTGCGGCCCCACAGTGCTAATGCAGTGCATCATTATCGATTGGTTAAGTCCTGGTTGATCGTGGGGGAGAAACGTTCTTTGTCAGCCGCAACGTTTTATGGATTGTAAATACGAAAAGGTATTTCACGGACGATAAGCTGAGTTTAGTGTGGACTGAAATTCAGCTCAGAATGCAGCAGGGTGGCCAGGAGCCAGGTCGATAAGGAAGAGGCAGGGATCGACAACGGATGCTTCGGGAAGGTGGACAAAGAAATGTAATACTGTGATAGATGAGATGATTGTTTGTAAACATACAGCTGTGTATAAGGGTACCTATACAAATTAGGTGGTCGACACTGTATATTTCGCAAGTCTTGACGGTGTAACCTTTAACAGCTCAGATCTTGGGCACATCGCACATAAGGAACCCAAAGTACAAAAATATAAGCGATGATTCATCGGGAAGGGCGGACCTCTTTTCCCCTCCACGCCGCCGGCGGAAACCCCCTCTTTCTTTGATTCTCTATTTTCTCTCTATTTTATTTTCTTGTTCTTGTTCTCGAGAATGCCTCAAGGGCACTTGAGCGATCTGTTGTTGTCTTGTTTATAACTTTCAAACTTTCATGTCGACGGCGAACGCAGACGACTTTTCCGCGAAACCTCGCAGGAAAAAGGCGACTCGGGCCTGTTCCCACTGCCAAAAGGTTGCGTTCGTCTGCTTAACTTTTTGTTTTTTCTTGAGAGACGCACTTGTTAACAATCACAAACACTATACAGGCCCATTTGACCTGCGATGACTGTAAGATAGCAATATGGCAAGTGTAGGATGCTAATAACAACAATGGAACTCCAACGCAGCTCGACCTTGCCAACGCTGCATCAAGCGAGGTCTAGAAAACACGTGTACCGATGGAACGAGAAAGCGTGCTAAATACTTGCAAGATGACGATTTCGGTAAAGACGAGAGAGATCCTTGCGCTTCAACTTTATTGACCTTGTTACGAGCAGAGCAACAGCAGGCGCAACCGCCACCGCTACCACCACCACAGCAACAACAGGCGCAACGACCGCAGCCTGTGGCCGCGTTGTCACCCATGACTGCGGATCCTTCCTTAGTGTCCTTTCAGCCTGCAGACCTTAATGGTAAACTTGCTTGGAACGCGTTACTAATTGTGAAGGGGCTGGGGCTAATATGTCGTCTGTATATCAGCCTTCAACGACCAGCAATTGATTAACGTGGGCAGCAACTATGGATTCGGCTCCGAGTCTGCCAATCTCGAGTATGGTGTGTTATCCAACATGCTTCAATTGAACGGCTTTCTCGAACAGAACCCGCACGTATCCTTCCTTCAACAGCAGCAGCAGCAACAACAGCCACAGCCGTCGCCGACGCACTCGTCCCCGTTTACCACTGCTAATACTACTAACGTCGGTAATGGCCTGTTTTCCCCGATGGAAGAGAGTGCTTCGATGGTGATGCACGGCATGTCTTCGCCAAGTGCAGCTTCGCCGAGCGCAGCCTCACCTGGATCGCAAGCGGGTGAACCTTTTTATCAGCCACACCAAGCCTCGTCTGTTGAACAACCCCTCGTTAAGACCACTGCCAAGTTTATCAACAGGAGACGCAAAGGTTTCGGCAATACGCCTCAGGAGACTTATACTAGTATAAAGCAGCCTTTCAATTATGCCGAAGGCTACCATTACTTGTTTCAGCATCTCAGGCAGAGGTACAGAATAGAGAAATATATACACAATGCCGTGCTTTCTGAAACTCACTCTTTTATCCATATAGAATGAGCCGCGAGGACCTGATGCGGATCACGCGTGCACTCGCCCTCTTTCGACCATCCTTTATTTCTGCCATGATCCACTTGACAGAGGAGGACCTGATCTACATGGAAAAATGCGTGCAGAGAACCCTGCTCGAGTATGAGAAGCTCATTAGCTTTTCAGGTACGCCTACCGCTGTGTGGCGTCGCACGGGTGAGATTGTCGTCGTAGGAAAGGAGTTTTCGCTCCTCACTCAATGGAGCAAAGAGGTGCTTCTTGGCAAAAAGACATTTATCTATGAGGTGCGCTATCACCAGACAAAGGCACACAGGTCTTCAGCTCACTTTTATTTCTCCGTTAGTTGATGGACAATGGGTCGGCCGTCGAATACTGGGAAAAATACTCAGAACACGCCTTTAGCGACACCGAATCCTCCGTCTATATTTCTGTGATCCTCATGAGTCCTACCTACCGGCCCGTACCGTGCAGCTTCTGCTTTACTATTAAGCGTGATATTTTTGATCTCCCCAGCGTCGTGGTTGGCAACGTAAGTATCAAAGACACAGGGAAGTATCTCACTATCTCATACATAATGGATTGTACAGTTCCTGCCTATCCTAAGCGGTAGCAATTTTTAAACAGCATTGCATCTTTTTTTTCTGTTCCTTCTTTTTTGCATTGATCAATTCATACCCTTTCTTCTTTTGACCTTTTTTTATCTCTTGAAAAAAACCGGCCTTTTTCACCTCACTTCATACTTTTAGAATGCATCTCTTTTGTCTCCTCTTTTTCTTTTCCTTTTGTCTGGTGCGAGTCACATATCGGAAGGATGATGATGGTTTTATGATAATCGTCGAGAAAAGAAAAAGCACTGAATGTTTTATTATTTACACCTCAATCTTGAACTTGAAGTAGTCGGGGTCAAAGTGATGCACGCGGACGTAGCCGTCTTCACCACCACTTGAGTAACTAGAGGAGCAAGATATTTATAAGTATGGGATGCAAGCATTCGTCTAAAAAACCAGGGCTTACCCCTTGCCATCAGGATGGACAGCAATTGTGTTGATGGGACCGAAATGGCCTCGTACACGGCCAACTTCCTCCTCGAGGATCTTGTGGTAGAACCGGCACTCAAACTTGCCAGCGCGGGCGGAGGTGGTGGTGACATTCATGGCGTCCTGACCACCACCGAGGATGACGAATTCCTGATATTTGGGCGTGATGACGGCCGAGTTGAGCGGAGCATCGGCGGTATACATCTTGAGTTGTTTGAGGGTGTTGGCGTCAAAGATACGGGCGCTTTTGTCGCGGGACGTGGTGATAAAGTAGGTGCGGTCGCTGCTCATCTGCATGTCAGAAATGTTCTCCTCGTGGCCCTGGACAGAGTGGATCTTCTCGTTTGCCTTCCAGTCCCACTGGCAGATCGTGCCGTCCTCGTGGCCACTGACAATGTACTTGTTGAGATATCCCCAGCTGGCCACAACGGCCTTGGGTCCGTTCTGGTTGACAATCTGAACGATCGGTTCGTCGGATTCTAATAGGTGGAAATGTAAAGGGTACCATCCAAATTAGCATATACAGAGGAGGAGGCGCAGCAAAAACATAAGGACACAGGTAACAGCGGTGGAAAATAGTAACGTACGTTGGCCGTTGATATCTTGGTTGACAGGCAGGACCGTGATGGAACCCGCAAAGCCCATACGTTGCTCGGTCACGCAGAGTACCATGGTATCGTCTTCGCTGAATTCCACACGTTTGACAGCCGTTTTGAATTCCCAGGTTTTGAGGCATTTGCCGGTCTGAACATCCCAAAGCTTTGCTGTGTTATCGGCGGATCCGGTGACCAGAAGCGTGGTTGTAGCTATCAAAGGAAGAGATGACGAGTCAATGGGTGTCTGACAGACGGGCTAAAAAGGTAATGATTACAATTGACGTCGACGGTCCAGACGGAACCGACGTGGCCGTTGTAAGTGCCGAGACGTTCACCGTTGTGCGAGTACCAGACGTTGGCGACCTTGTCTTTGGAGACAGAGAACAAAAGATCGCCCTCTTTGTTGTATTTGATTTGTGTCAATGAACGCGTGTGGCCCTGAAGCAGGATCGGTCTCATGTTGAAGAATAAAGGGGGATGATAGTGATATCAGATTCAGCTCAAAACAAGTGGGATTGATCAATTCCATGAGATAAGCCACCCACACCGCTTGTCCGCACGCAGTGGCTCCACCCTAAGCCTTCTCTCCGCCCCATCCATCATGGTAAAACACAATATAGGCCATACAGATACAGATACAGTATAAATACAGATACAAATACAAATACACATGTTATCAATCCAACTTCCCATTTATCCGATGTACATGTAAAAACATGACCGTGCACTTGGGCCGACCGGCAGACCACGCCAGCGTAAGCGTACTTTCCGCAAGTTCACTTACCGTGGTGTAGGTCTCGACCAGCTGCTCGACCTCTCGTCTGAACAGTGCATGGAGCTCGTTCACTGCCGCGCGTGTAGACAGTTTTACCGTGGTCTGAAGCGCAAGTCGACGAGGCCCAACACGAAGCTTCGCAAAGCCAAGAAGGAAGCTGCCTCGAACGAGAAGCCCGCCGCCGTCAAAACCCAACGCCTCCGTAACATGATCATCGTCCCCGAGATGATTGGCTCGGTTGTCAGTAACTACAACGGCAAAGTCTTCAACCAGGTTGAATTCCGTCCCGAGATGGTCAATCACTACCTCGCTGAGTTCTCGTACGTTTATGGCAAGGGAAGAGAAAGATACATGAAGACATATTGGTTACTATTTTATTACTGCATAGCGTACAAGCCCGTTCGTCACGGTCGCCCTGGTATCGGCGCCACGCACTCTTCTAGATTCGTCCCTCTGAAATAAAGTACAAGGCGTGCATTTGTCTGTATGTACGTGTGCGTGTGCGTTCGTCGTGTGTGTATATAACTATTGTGTGTGTGTGTGTGTGTGTGTGTGTTTGTCTGCATGGATTCCCCGATTTATGCCCATTTTAATCCAACAACTCCAGGTGCCCCTTGATCGCACCGCCGACGCTGGTCTTGTCGATCAGGAACGTGTCGTGACCAAACATGGCATCCAGTTCATAGTAGGTCACGCGCTTGTTACCTGCCGCACGCAGACACTCGGCAATCTCCTTTTGCTGCCACACAGGGAACAGAATATCCGATTGAGCACCCAAGATCAGCGTCGGCATCGTAATCCCTTTCATGCCGTTCACCAGGTCCTGCACGTTCGGGTCCGTGTGCGCCAATGTGGTCAGGGTCGGTCGCTCCTTGCCTTTAGGTTCGGTTGGGGGTGTATCATGCATCTCGAGTGCAGACTGATTGCCCACTACTGTGGCAAAGTCGTGCTTGTCAATCGCCTCGAGCTTGTGCAGGTTTTGTTTGCGCTGCTGCTTGAGCGCGTCCGTGGCCGACTTGGACATGTCGAATATATCCATGGCTTTTGAAATATACAGAAGCGAGTTGGCGTCGTACTGGAGACAGAAACGCTCGCCCTGATGATCGAGGTAGGTTTCGATCAAAAAATCAGGGCACAGCGCCGGTGTCTGGTTCTCTTGTGCCCTTTTGCGTCCGAATCGCAACTCCCATTCAGGTCCGGACCGATAGCTGATGGTAGCAATTTCACGTGACAGCTGATGTGATGCGATGCGATGCAATCAGTTTAATACGCCCTTTCCATCCTTTTTCTATTTTACCTTCATGCCCACATGAGGCGGAACGCCTTTGTAGTAGAAACCCTTGTTCCAATTGGGGTCAGCCATGAGAACTATGTTATTACGATAGTTGTCAGCCATAGAGATTGCGTGGATCACAGCCGAATATACCTTGGCGTTGCGTGTGGCGAAGCGCGATAGAGTAAGGATGAGACCGAATGCAGGCCGAGATGGAGATCAGCCGCTTGACACGCTCCGGAAACAGCGATGCGGCTGCAACGGACTATAACCTTATTAGATACCCATCGCCTTACCATACCATTGTACCTTACCTGCATACCGCCCATACTGGAGCCCACGCTCGCATGGAGTTTATCGATACCCATGTGATCCAAGAGAAGGAACTGGGCACGCACCATGTCAAATATAGTGAGAATAGGGAATCGGGTCGCGTAACGCTCGCCATCGGCAGGGTCGACCGAGCTCGGACCAGTCGAGCCATAGCAGCCGCCGATGACATTGGTGCAGATGACGAAGAACTTGTTGGTATCAATGTAGAGTCCCGGCCCAATGAACTCTTCCCACCAGCCCGGCTTGGTGTTCTTTGGGTGCGACTTGGCGTGCGACGAGGCGGACAGGCCGGTATGAATAAGAATTGCATTGTCCTTCTTCTCGTTGAGCGCGCCCCACGTCTCGTAGGCGATGTCCAGTTTGGGAAGCACGCCGCCATGGTCGAGCAAGAACGGCTTCGCATATTCAAACGTCTCGTAGCCGGTCACAACGCGGTCGTAGCTCGGCTCAGGCCCGTTGTCCAGCTCTGCTGTGCGAGAGTTGAGTTTATCCACACACGGAAACGACATGGGTGGGTTCGACGACGACGTATTGCTGCTCGGTTGGCTTACGCATTGCGCTGCAGCAGTGCCTGTGCTCTGGTAGGCTATCGGACTATGCTTAGTAAAAAGAACAGCTCCATTATTGCCTGGTAAATTTACCTTTGGCGAGCGTAGGCATCACACGCGAGGGACGGGCGACCCGTTGGGAGCGGGCCCAAGCAGAAGTAGCTGAAGACAGGTGGAGCAAATGTCGTCGAGAAATCGCCATGGAATAGATGTCACTCTGTTAAAAGGTGGAGCAGGCGAAGGCTCGTGAGATTTAAAAAAATTGAGATTGCATGGCATTTGTCAGCTCTGGAAATGGCGCGATCAATAGCCAATAGCCACTCGTCGATGCCAAATTCATCAAAACACACTGGTTGATTGCTTAACAAGGCACCGCTGGATACCTTAACCAGTGGATCGACATTAATCATCTTAGTAATACTTCCTTCCAGACATGGCATTTTCGACGTTCAATGGAAAGGCACGGACAGTAGTAGGTCGAACACACTACATACAGTACATAAATGCGCTATCGCCGATCATGTATACAGACGACACGCAATATACTAAGCGCAGCGAGTGCTGCCTTCACCTGCGTGAGCATTATACGTATGCATATAAACTAGCTGGCTATATTTTCATAAATACTCAATTACAGTAGATTACAGTTTGTATATAAAACGGATGTTTTGCTTGTCAGTCATGTCATCCTCATACCCGCAGTGTTTTTCATCTTCGAAACTTTCACTCGGATGTGCATTCAGATAATCCTGTCTGTGCTCATTGTCCTGTTTGTACGACCACCGCAGATAAAGAAAGAGCAGAGCCGCGAGTGCTTGAGTTACCATGAATATGCTCAGGGCAGGCGTATACCGAGGCGCGTTTTCTCCTCTCACAAGTAGTGGGCCCACGAAGGATCCAACGTTATATCCCATCATATTTACGCTCGTATAGAGCGCCTTCTTGGTTACGCCCGAGACATTAGTTGCGATGTAACCTTGCACTAGAACTTGCCCCGCGATGTTGTTTGTAATGTATAAACCAGCGAGTCGGCTTCCGTTCAGCGGCAGCACCTGCAACAGAAGAGAGCCCAAAAAGGCAATCGCCGAGGTGAGAACGCCCACAAAGCTGATCTCGTTGAAACGATGGCTGAGATACATAGCAAGCGACGTTGTGAGGAAGTTCATGACACTAAGCGGCATACTGAGTAGTAGTGAGTCCAGGTTCTGCCAGAGAACGAAAACAATAGTTAGATACGAGCTCAAAGGGACGTGTGGTGGCACTGACTGCAAACCCCATCTGTGAGATGATCTGGGCCCGGAAGGTATTCATGGCTGCAGTGGGGATTGCCATTAATACAGCCAGGAAAAAGTAAGCATAGAGTTTTGGATCGCGCAGACCTTCAAAGACCTGCCACCAGATCATCTTGCGCTTGATCACGACAGCATTATCGTGCAAACGGTCCTCCACAATCACGTTTTCTTCGGGCCTAAGAGCAAACCATCTTGACTTGGCATGATCGGGTAAAAAGAAAAATATGATCAGTCCCCAGAGGAAGGTGAAGATGCCTGGGATAATCATGCACCAGCGCCAGGCACGCAGACCGGCAACGCCATCCATGTGACCAATACCATACGAAATCAATCCGCTGAGAATGGCGGATATATTGACCGCGTTCTGAAACCAGCCGATACGCACGACATGTTCTCGTCGCCGATACAAGCAAGCGATTAGATTATAGCAAAGCGGCCATGCAGGCCCTTCTGCAATACCGAGGAGAAGACGTAACACCAAGAGAACGGGAAAGGTCATAGCGAGTGAGGTGCACGCGAGAACTGTGCCCCATGCGCAGACCGCCACTCCCAAGTATTTCGATGCGGGTAAAACGGGCATCAAGTAACTGTTTAGGATCTGACAACATTCGTGTTACATACAAAGACATGAACAAAACACAACGGTACTATAAAGAAGACTAACCTGAAACACAAGGGTGCCGATGAACAATATCGAACCCAGCCAGCCGAACTGGTTTTGAGAGATTCCCGTATCCTCATAAATGCCCAACACGACGGTAAAGCTGATAATAGATTTATCCAGGTACTTCCGTACGATTGATAATGCAGGGCGCATGCAGCATGATGCAATGAGGTCTGGGATCAGCTCGGAGATTCAGCTTTTACCTGTAGAAAAGCGACAGCGCATAATAGCGGCAAAACTATGACATCGATACGCCGCAAGAGCAGTTGCTCGTCTTTGGCTGTAAAAGTAGCTGGTTCGACGTCTGTGGTAGAAGGATAGGAAATCCCTCTTTTACTACTAGTCATGCTGTAACCTCCTTTCTCCGTCTCGGCGTCGCTGGGAGTAAGGTGCATGGCCTCTGGGAATACGGATATACAGCAGAAGGTATGAAAAAAGAAACGGAGAGAATAGACGCATACACTCGCGTATCATATTTGAGGAGATTCTTTCACTGCTCGTGTGATATAGCCTGGCGCAACTTGATCAAACAAAACCTTTGTCATTCCCCGTTTTCTTTTAACTTTACCCAATATGTAATACTGTATTGTACATAAATATTGCTCTGCTGCTGTTGCCAGCCATTGCCTTACAATGCCAAAAGCTGATAGAAAAAATATACACATAGCAAGATTATGTATGGACCTCATATAGGCGACATGTGTCTGTACAAACCTTATACCCACGGAATCTACATTCTTAAATTTAGTAATTTGGTATCCCGGAATGTTAGTAAAATGAAAACGCATATGAGTATAAATTATGAGTCAACATGCATGTGCTGTAGCAGATCATGTATATGCCGCATTCGTTTACGCAGATATACATATGTGTATTTGACGGATCTATTATGAGTGATACTCAATCACAGAGGTACTACTACAGTTTGTATATGAAACGGATGTTTTGCTTGTCAGTCATGTCATCCTCATATCCGCAGTCCTTTTCATCTTCAAAGCTTTCATTCGGATGTGCATTCAGATAATCCTGCCTCTGCTCATTATCCCGTTTGTACGACCATCGCAGATAAAGAAAGAGCAGAGCCGCGAGTGCTTGAGTTACCATGAATATGCTCAGGGCAGGCGTATACCGAGGCGCGTTCTCCCCTCTCACAAGCAGTGGACCAACGAAAGATCCAACGCTGAAACCTAACATGTTTGTGTTCGTATATAGCGCCTTCTTGGTCAATCCAGAAACGTTGCTTGTAATGTAGGTCTGCATGAGTAGTATGCCGCCAAGATTGTTTGTCAAATACAGCCCAGCGAGTCGGCTTCCGTTCAGCGGCAGCACCTGCAACAGAAGAGAGCCCAAAAAGGCAATCGTCGAGGTGAGAACGCCCACAAAGCCGATCTCGTTGTAACGATGGCTGAGATAAATGGCGAGCGACGTTGTGATTAAGTTCATGACACCGACCGGCATACTGAGTAGTAGTGAGTCGAGGTTCTGACAGGAGATGAAGCAGCCAATGATGCATTAAGTACAAGCTCAGAATAAGAAGAAAACTCGCACTTACTGTAAAGCCCATCTGTGAGATGATCTGGGCCCGGAAGGTATTCACAGCCACGATGGGGATTCCCACAAATACAGCCAGGAAAAAGTAAGCATAGAGTTTTGGATCGCGCAGACCTTCAAAGACCTGCCACCAGATCATCTTGCGCTTGATCACGACAGCATTATCGTGCAAACGGTCCTCCACAATCACGTTTTCTTCGGGCCTAAGAGCAAACCATCTTGACTTGGCATGATCGGGTAAAAAGAAAAATATGATCAGTCCCCAGAGGAAGGTGAAGATGCCTGGGATAATCATGCACCAGCGCCAGGCACGCAGACCGGCAACGCCATCCATGTGACCAATACCATATGAAATCAATCCGCTGAGAATGGTAGAGACGTTGACTGCGTTCTGAAACCAGCCGATGCGAACAACATGTTCTCGACGGCGATATACGGAGGCGATCAGATAATAGCACAATGGCCAGCCAGGACCTTCTGTAAAACCGAGGATGAGACGAAGCAACAAGAGGATGGGGAAGGTCATAGCCAGTGAGGTACACGCGAGAATGATGCCCCAAGCACAGACCACTGCTCCCAAATATTTTGATACAGGCAAAACAGGCATCAAATAGCTGTTAAAGATCTGGTGGTATATGTGTTACAGAAACAGGGAACGTTACTATTCAGGATGCTGACCTGAAACACAATCTGACCGATAAACAAAATTGACCCAATCCAGCCAAATTGGTTTTGAGTAATGCCCGTGTCTTCGTAGATGCCCAGCACGGCTGTAAAACTGATCATGATTTTGTCGAGATACTGTTGTTTGGTTGGTGACATAGCGCGTATGCAGCAGTATGACGCAGTGAGTCCTGTGCTTTGTGTTATACTTAAATATAGATTACCTGCAGAAAGGCAACAGTGCACAGCATCGGTAAAACAATGAGATCGATACGCCGCAAGAGTCGTTTCTCGTCTTCTGCTGTAAAAGAAGACGACGCGATGTCCGTGGTAGACACTTCTCTCTTGGTGTCATCCTTGCTGTATCTTTCTTTCTCAGTCTCGGAATCATCAAGAGTAAATTGCATGGCTTTAGAAACGGGTTCAAAAAAAAAAAAAAAAGGGAAGAAAGAATGAGGGGAAGAAAGAAGATACGCGCACAGCTGGAGTATCAAAAGTGACGAGATTCCTCCAAGACGAATGTGATACAGGTATGCGCAGTATCAGATCAAGTGATTCCTTCGTGTCAAGATGGATAGCAATAACAATCCATACGCTGTACCAGGTTCAGTTGCGTTGACTAGACACTAATGCGTCGAAATCATTATGTCGATTGGCGCCAGCTTAATTTAACTTCGGCGCAGATTGCCGCTACCGCATTTTGCAGATGGCGCAACATTTTTGACAATGGAGCACTTATGAGATATTTTTTGCAAGGTACATATTAAATGGACTATAGTACTCGTTAAGTGAAAGCTTTTTTTCGGTAGAGAGTCGTCTGCAGGAGCTGTAGTAGAAAGACCGTACGCCAATGTGCAAATACATAGAATAGCGCCAGATGGAAGAAGGTCCTGCATGACCAGCAGGAGAAATTCCGGTATATACAATGATTGAGCTCTGGGCAAACCATGATTCCCTATATGTACTGCTCAATAACATGTTTGTTCGTGTCACCAATATGCTTGTTTCAGGTCGCATGTCTGCCGGAAGCTTTATGTCTTTAAAGGAAGCTTTTTCGCAGATTCGGAGAGCCGCAAAAAAAGCCCCAAGGAATAAGGAAATAGCTAATTAGGCCGAGGTGCTTGATGCCCATGGTTGAGCATCTATCTGCACGCCGTTTAGCATTTTTGTATGGCAAGGAAACATCCGATGGCAGGCTGACATTGGATAAAGAGCGTGGTAGCAAGTGCATCCAACAACTGTACGCAATTAAGTCCGTGCACGCTTAGTATTCATATCCCGGGCTAACTATAGACATTTCAAAAAATATGGAGCCGTCATCCATACTATGTGCGCAATATCTTCATTAAAGAGGTCGCTGAAAGCGGAAGCTAGTAAGAATACATTCGAAGAAAGCCTGGTTCGTGCGATGAGTATCCTTGCATCGGCACCATAGCGATGGGATGACAGTGAGTATATGACGCGCCTCGTCGAGCTAGAGGAAAAGACCGAAGCCAAAAACGATGGTAAAGTCTCATTGACGAAGGATACAAGTAAAATCGCCTTGGATATACATTATAGCGCATTAGAATTTCGACTGAAGAAACATGGGATACAAGTAACTGTTGATCAATCACATGTGGCATTGTTAGCGCCCAAACTTAAACAAGGATTTCATATAGCCAAAACGGTTCTGCTAGGCGCTTACGATGCTTTACGTTTGAAGTCCATGAAAAAGGGTCGTTTTTGCTAAGTTTAGCGATGCAGCAGATATAAATCGTTTGGTTCAAATGTCTAAAGTCTCCTTGCGCGGTTGTCAGTCAGGCAGTACAGGACATGACCATTCAGTATAGTCTACAGAGCTGCAGTCTATACCCATTATGATTCTGCTTTTGGGATTGACTAATGGGAGATCAAACAACAGTCTGTGTTGCATGCAATTCTAGGATATATCACTAAGAATGCACCTATAGCCAGCATTTATACTAGTAGCTCAATGAAACACGCTCCATCTATAAACACCACATCTAAGACCTGATAATGGTGCTAAATGAGGGTGTCAAAAAGGTATCTTTTGATAAATATCAAAGCAATACGATACCTCCGACTAGAATCAGACAACAGTGCGCATCTCTGCCTGGTATTAAGAAAACAATTACTGATACTTTGATAAAATAGAGATATTAGGCGAGCCTAATTTAACGTATCTACATACAGAAGAAATATATCGTCGTAGAGAAAAAGGCTGGGGAAAATGTTCTGAGCAGCTTACGATTGCTGCGCAGTGCGGGCTCTCACCAGCGCGGACATGACAAAATACCATATCTTCAGCATTTAGGTTGTCGTACACTTTGGATCAATTGTTTAAATTAACTCAATGATTTTACGAGCGAACACTATAAGGGGTTGACCCTCACCGTTGGCGGATGCGGTTACCATCAATGACCCTTTCTGGATGCACTAGCAAGGTGCATCTGAAATTGTTTACTAGAAAGTCGCTTGAATTATGTCTTTATGATTATTCATTTTCCAATTCTGTTAACCAATTCCTGCGCTTTCCATCCTCAGACTTACTTCACATCCCTATAGGACCAAAGAATAGGCGGTCACCACTGCGAAAAACAAAATAAAAAAAGTCTTATTTTTCTTCTCGTCGTCCTAAATACCACGACTGCTTTCCTCTTCGAAATTGCTATCATCATCGGAATTAACTCGAAAGTCCATCTATTAGTACTAATGGTCTTGCAGACCTTTTTTTTCGCTGATTATCCTTGCGACCTTGCTATGGTATCGCAGCTGATGACGAAAGGAAGCCGCAGGCGGAGGGGCTCAATCACATCCGGTAGGTCGATCGAAGGTTCACGTATGATCGCATTGAGTGTTCACGAAGCTGGCTGTAATAGAAAGACATGATTCGCTGTAGTCCGTATGTATCCCTAAGTGGAGACGCTTACCGTAAGTATTCCAAGGACCTTATCATTGTGGTGAGTGTGCCATGCTTTAGAGTTGTTGGGTATGATCGCACACATCTTCCACACGGTATGTCTTCTTATCCACGAGCGACAGAGAATAAACGTTGCAGCTCATGCCCATCATTTGAACCATTTGGATTTAAATTGAGACAATGTCTTCTTTGTCTGGAAGGCTCAACGCCACAAGTACTTGGTTTAAATGGACTTTGCTGATAAGGACGAGTTTGGTCTTGTCGGTGTTTTGACAGTTGCAAACGTTGTTGTCATCAACTTGCCAAAGGAGATCCGGACTGAAAGCAAGTACATGCTTCAAACAAGCATTTTGCCTGGCCCAAACGAGTCAAAGGACATGGGTTCTTTTTTCCTTCCTTTCCGCGAAGAGTTGCAGGTACTCGAAAACCAAGGCATTCGTGCACTGCCAGGACGGTCTGGAAGTAACGGCGAAAGGCTTCTTGCTGTTTGTTGGCGGTGATATACCGGCGCAAAGCAAGATGTCTGGACACTCGTCGCATATGCACAAAAGTGCTTGCCGTTGCTGTTCAGTCACTGGTGTAAGAATGAACGGACGGCTTACGTTTCCTCCGCGCAATTCCCATCAAGCAGAGCCAGCACTGCGCACGTTAGCCAGCTTCGGAGAAGTCGATGCAGATCGTGGCCAGGAGCGCGTATCACCTTTTGCAAGGATTCGTACGTTTCACGGACCTTGGTTTTTCCCTGTGGACATGATGCATCTGATCGGCAACAACGTGTTGCTGCTGTGGCGTTCGCAAAGTCACCTGCTACTGATTCCATGTCACTGCCATCGTTTTGAACGACAATTCTCAAATCCAACCGAATCGCTGTGTAAGCCTTGTCGGTATGTTTTGACAGTAAATCGCCCCTGGCATCACAACCAATCGTCAGCTGTCAGATCTGCTATCAGGTTCTCATCATGTATTACCACTGGATAAAGGTGTCCATGCTGTAACCAAAGTAAGACTCGAATATGGGTCCCCAGAACTTGATGATTATGGATTGCTCCGTGCACTTGTGGATAGATTTGCCAAAAAGCATATAGCTTTGACATCCGTGCTGATCAAGTCTATACCCAAGATTAACGAGCCGTGGGAGCGGCCTTGGGTGGCCGAAGATTAAGTGGAGGTTGTGATGACCCGAAGCCGCAGGCGAAGGGGCTCACTCACACCCGGAACGCAATCGGAGTGTCAGCCATGGACGAAGCGAAGCGAGTCCCACGGCTTGTCCAAGATTAACATGATGTTCAAGTATAAAAGTGGAGCTGCATATTTCCCACTTACACGTGAAGGATGATCGTTTTGAGACAACGATCCTTGTCGTTCACTGGTTTAAAAACTTCAAGTTTGTCGCATGCTTCCTTTGCTGCGGTCCTGTTGGTGATCTGCAAGAAGAGGAAACATGATCATGTTATTCTCGTGGATCATTCTTCGTATTTTCGGCGGTCACCTTTTTTCGATCAAAGCACTTGCTCAACTCAACCTCAGTAGCCTCGACTGCTTTGCTGCAGATTTTCTTGGATAACTTTGACGTCGGGAAAATGTTCATCTGCTGCAGTTGTGAAACATCACGGAAATTCAGGATTTAGCTCCGGAGAGAGTCCTTGCGCAGGGAACTACTGTATTCAGGTACGATTGGAAGAATCAACAGTAGTCGCACACAGTCCGTCGCATGCAGTAAGACAATCCGGAATAAATCACGTCCGGTTCGAATATCGCAGGGCGCAAAATCTTGTAGATAGAGCGTGTGAACGCCTGAATTCAAATCCTTGTTTGTGAAAGGTGCTTACCATGAGAAGTAGCGGCTCATTTTGTCGACGACCGCTGTTTCACGCCCATTCCGGAGAAGATTACCGCCGAGCGTGCCTTCCAAACCAGGAAGAGATATTGAATCGTGTCCACATGAAATACAAACTCTGTCGCTTGAGCGCGGCCTCCATAATACGCGTCGACGTACGCTTCCTTCCGGGGTAGGAGAGGCCCAGTCGGTGACACTCGCTAAAGCTGTTCCACGCATTGCTAGTTCTAACACCACAGATTGCTGCTGCTGGATTAGTGAATGCCACAATAACAGCATCACGCAACCTACCATGTACTAGATTCCAAGTTTTCTGTTCTGGACTATACTGACTGGCCACATTCATTCGGACTGCCTGACTGACACCTGAACTGGGAGATATCTTTTTTCAGCCATTAAGGAGCTGTGTCTATTTTCCAGTAGCGTCACTTCCGTACGGGGAGAAGGAGCATTGTTCCAGATAATGAAAATGGAACTCCTCCGCTTTCTGGGTTTCAAATGCAGGACAATGTATGCCCTCATACGTGTCAAATCAGATCAGACAGTTTTATAAAATATAGACTTTATTATGCAAGAGGAAATCAATGCGTATGTGTACAGGGTGTGAAAAGTGGAGGACGTATGCGTGAGATTAACAAATGCTGTAAAGAAAAGGTGGAAAATATATAGTAAGTAGACGCGGTACGCGGTTTTAAGGATGCAAGTTTTGGAGCACAGCGGCTTCGTCCTTCAGCATGGCTTCCTGGAAGGAGCTGCCTACGCATGTTCTCGCACTTTTCATGGCCTTGGCTTGAATGAGACTCCAAGCATGTGCCTCTTCGGGGTCAACTGCCATGGTCAGGGCTTGATGTATCCAGGATAGCAGGCCATGATAGCGCATCAAACTCAGAGCGGTGACGGGAGTCGCAACAGCGCGCATCAAGATCTTTTGACATCTTAGTATCCAATACCTTTTTTCTTTTTCTTTTTCTTTTTTCAGTAATGTTTACCTCGATGACAGCCTTTCTGCACTCGCGGTCGGCGAGAGGCGAAAAGTAAAAAGTAGCAATCATCTCCCACGCGTGGATACGACTGTATGCCTTGTAGTCATCATGGGTGCGCATAGCAGAGGCCATCACATTGAGCAGCCATAGGCGTTCCTTGTGCAAGGATCCCGAGGACGACGTGAAAAGTTGATTGAAGACGGGCACAAACTAAAAAAAAGCGTAAGTTTTCCAAAAGGGTTACTAAGCGATAGGGGCTTTAGGCTCACCTTAAGCTCAAAGCTGGCATTGCGAATTATCCATGACGTGAGGTGCGGGTACATCGGGTGCTCGGGTTGAAAGAGGATGGGCATCGCGTAGGCGACCGTGTATGCAACCGGAGCTGGGATGAGCGGCGGGGCTTCGCCTTCCAAGCGCTCAGGCACCGAGTTTTTAAGTGCCTCAAACATGTAGCGCACGAGAGGTGCCTCAAAGGACTCATAGGTCTATCAAAAACAGTGTTAGCTCAAAGCAATCCTCTTTCTTTTTCCGCACAAACTTACGGCCAGGCTGCCATCGAACTTGTCCATGCACTGATAGCCAAGTCGGCGCAGCTGCTCGTCTTGCGCGGCCAAGCACACCACCAAAAGACCCAGGGCATGGCTCTCAATGAACGCCTTGACCTGCACAGCGCCATGCGCAAGAAGATTGGCAAAGAGTGGCACAAAGTAGCCAATGTCATACACGTCGCCCTCTATGCTCAAATCAGACAGCGTCGCGCCCAGAGGAAATCGGGAGAGCGTGCGTCGCATCCGTTCGACATCGATGAGATCCAGCAGCTCGACCGAGATGGCGGCCGGGTCTAAAGCATGTGCGCCCTGGGCGAGCGCCTGACGCCGCCGGTCCGAGCCAGGCCCATATAGCACCATCTTGGTCAGTATCGAACGCCCACCGACGCGTTCAACCGAGCGCAGCAGCTCAAGGATACGTCGATCGAGTGGGTGTGTGGTTGCGCCATAGCTGGTCATCAAAGGACTGAGCAAGCCGTGATTATCGGCCAGTACTTTGGGTTGGATCGTGTGCAAGGTCTCGACCAGGTCGAGGAGCGCGGCGCGCTGCTTGTGACGTATTTCAATCGTATCGTCCGCGTTCTCTTCGGGTGAAGGCGAGGTCAGGTACGAGTAGCGGTTGTTCTCGAGGATACGTCGCATGTACGTCTCGATCGGCTCACGTTTTTCATACTAAAAGACCATGAGACAACTTTCCACTATTTTTCCGGCTTTTCTACTTACCCCTTGGTAGGCTTGCTGGATGAGCACAACCAGAAAGTGGATAGCACACGGATTGGCGAGGTTGTCCATGAGAGTGACAAGCACAAAGTCTTGAATAGTTTCACTATCCACCGCGGACCAATCAACCACTAGCGTTGGCAGGCGATCTACCCAGGCGTCGTAGAAGGAGTCGGCAATATCGAGCATCGATGCATTGTCCTTGTCCGTGGCTGTGGTCAAAAGCACCAAGACTTTATTCATCACTGCGTTCGCATATCCAGTGCGGTCTTGAGCGAGGTCCTGGCCGAGCTGGAGGATTTCTGCTGAGGCAGCCGAAAGTACGGTCGTTTCGTGCAAGACCTCGAGAAGCAGTTCTGCAAGATCGACCGACGCTTCTTTGCACGACGCTTCAATGCTCTCCATTGAAATACCGCGCTGGTTTCCGTCCATCACGTGGCGCACGAGCACATCACAATCGAGCGTGGCTTCCGTCATCTCTGCATCGCCTGCTGTTTCCTCCGTTGCTGCTGTATTTTCTGCCATGTGCTGTACCGCCTCATCCTCTCGAGTATCTGCGAGACGCTTATTGATGACCTGGGTCAGTGCAGCATTTTGGTCCTGGCACGCTTGCCGGAGGTAGGCGTACGTCGTCGGCTGAGACGCCAAAGAAGCAACAACGCGCTCAAGGTATGCTTCCACAGGCGATCGATCGCCTTTGAACGCGGAAAGATGCTCAAGCATAGTCAGAAGCACAGGAGAAAATGGAAGGGCGTTCTTTCCAGTGCCACGGATGTCCAGCACATCGTTCATGTCGAGCAGGGCATAGGAATTTGTTGACGCCGATGCGTTTACGGCCTGTATTATGGCAACTTGTTTGTCTGCGTAGCGATACTGACTGCGCGTGAAGCGGTTGAGCGACTCGTCCATGAACCGAATAACGGTATCCTGTGAGGTGCTGTCGGTGGGAAGCGCGTTCAGCCAAAGCTGAATTTCATCGAGGTTGTGCTGGAACATGAGCGACGCACCGAGTGCATGCTGAACGACCTTGCGCGTCAAGTGGCGCACGAGCTCATAAGGTGTCTGAAGATAGAGAAGCAGGATGGTTGCGATGGGAGACAATGCGTCTTTGCCTATTTCAGAAGATGAGTCACGCATTGGATAATGCTCCCGGTCCTCCTTAGTACCTCGTTTATCGGTCCATTTGAAATCAGAGAGGTGCAAGAGGAGTTCGAGTAGATGGACGAGCGACTCGGGCCGCACGCTAAAGATATCTTTGGGGATGAAGCTGACCGGATCAATCTTGGACTCCATAAGCGCTTCGGGCAGGTGCTCCTGATAGTACCGAATCAGGCGAAATCCAACATCGCGCAAGAGCTGACTCTGAGTCTTCAGCTCATCATTGTCTTCTGGAAGCGTGGCTGATGCGATCTGGGTATAGACATTGTACAGCGTGCGCATGTCGGGCAAACGGCGGCGGAACGTCTCGCGAAGCGCATCGACGCACGTCTGCCAGCGTTGCGCGGTATGCTCATCTGTGTTTTCCGTCGTGCGTACCACATGTGTCAACGCATCGTGGACTTGGACGTACTTCTGGAATGCAGTCGCGAGTGTCGTCATTGTGGTGTACTCCACCAGGGGGCTCGTATGGCTCAAGCCTTTGGACGAGACAGTACGGCCGAATACCTTGGGAAGGATGCTGTCAATGATGATGTTGGCTTCGGGCGGGTGTGTAGGGTATAACTGGGTTGTGCCATATAAAAGGCAAGGCACGGGGAGGCGGACCGCTTTTTGGAGAAATGCCGCGCTGGCAAGCCATTGACTGGTGAGTCGAGGCTCCATGGTCAGGTCGTCGTGCTGCCAATATCTAGTGTACCAGAGTGAGTACTGGGTGTCTTGCTTAATCTTTTGGTTTTTCCTCTTTTGTTGTACCTGTGTACCATCGCGGGACAGGCGTGCAGCGCTTTCAAGACCAGTTCCTGCTGACGGAGGTCGGTGGTGCGATGAAGTGTATAGATGAATTTGCTCAAGGTGGCATTGGGTTGCTTTTGTTCGTCTCCCTCGTCATTTGCCTTGGCGGTATACCAGCCATTGTCACGCTGACAGATGCCGGCGTTAGGAACCGTGCAGATGGAGACGAGGAACTCGTGCACGAGCTGGGCAGGGACACCTGTTTCGTCGTCACCCAGAGGCTCCGGCACCGTACGACTGTAAAGCTTGGTGATCTAATTCTCCAGGTGAGTGAAAAAAAGGGGGGGGGATAATTTCTGATTTTCGATAGATGCGATTCTTACGTAGCCCAATCTCTGTAGAGACATATGATGCTGCTTAACCGAGCGCGGGATCGCGCTGTCATGAAGGAAATGTTTCTGCAAGGTCGAAAAGATTTCTTTCAAAAGCTAAAATATTGTGAGCAAAAGATGCATACAGAATGAGGTGCGCTTACAGGATAGGCATCGTCTGCAATGTTACTGAAAATGCCATTCAAGAGGCTTTCTGTCTCCAGGATTTGCAACTTGATACCCACATTGCCATGGATAAAGAAGCCGAGGACAAACCGGACGAAGTGGGTACGTAAATCTACGCGGCGTGAGTTGATAGTGAAGACGTGGCATGTGTCGATGTTGATTACCATAGTGATATGATTTGGCTCTTCTTTCGATCGGTGCCTTCTTTCGGTAACGTGCTGCTCGCAAAAAGCCCTGTTCAAGAGAGAGATGAGCCGGCCTGGCCTGTCCAAATGGCACGAAAAGCTTACATCAGTATGGAAGTTGAATGCTTTGAGGAGGTCTTTGATGGCAGCCTGACCGAGGGCGCAAAGGGAAGTGAGCAATCGAAACATGGAGATGCAGGTTGGTACACGGGGCGACGCCAGGCCGCGCTGGATCTGTTTGATAAACTGTTGCGTGATTTCGCTGGCAATGGTGAGGCCAAAAGGTCGAATGATGGGCGTCGAGCAAAGTCGCATAAACAGACTGACAACGTCAGGTGCAAGGCATTCGAGGTCCTGGATGTTATTCTGCGGATAGTTTTATGAGTTTCCGTGAATATACTCAGACGTTATGTTGCTCTTACTCTGGCCTGGAACTCCCACAAACCGAGAAGATCAGAAGGATCTGTGCAAGACTGAATGTACTCGACAAGGGGACGAGCGTTTTTCTCGGTGGGATCAACGCGGATCTTGACAGCTTCTTCAAGCTGGTGCTTCAAGTGCGGCAGACCTAAACACGAGTCAGCATGTCGACGAGCCCACACCACGCAGCTTACTTTGACGCAGTGTGTCTGCATTGCGCTGTTTAACCAGTGCGGCAATGTCGTCGACTGCCGTGAAGTGGACTTCGGCAGACTTGTCGATCGCAGCCATGAACGCACGCGACAATTCCGTTTTTGAAAAGTTAAAGGGAAGATTTTTTATTTTTTTGATAAAATTGAGCCTGATGCAAAGCGAAAGAGTTCAAAAAGTCCCAGTATGGAAACTGCATACAGTATTCCTCTTTTCTCCCTTTTCTCGCCCACTCGCAATGACGACCCTTGGCGGCTGGGCCCACTTGTGCTTCTTATCTCCTCCTGACCAGGAAAATGCATATGAACGCGTACGAGGGCACATGATTGCCAGGACCGAGACTGGTCAATGCACCCTGGGGATCGCCGGTCAACGGTTGAGAAACCATGCTGATCCGAACCACAACGATTGTCTGGCACCTGTCACTTATTACCGAATGACGGTGCAAAACTATCAGACGAAAGCAGAGGCATCCGTGATAGTATGCCGCGTATCCGATGACGACGCAGCAGGACTGGATCCGCCCCATACTCCCGAAGAAGGCGAGCCCTTTCTTACTTTCCACACCGACCTGTTTCTCACAGGTGAACGTGCCTGGCAACACGCTACGACGTATCTACCTGACGAGTCAGAAGCCAATCAGGATACCATTGTCTGTGTAGGACAAATGACGTTGAAAAACATGGATGTGTGATTGTTGTATATATATATACATATATATACACGTATATGATATATAACATGAAACAGCAAATGGGCAAGGAAAAAAAAATCGAGGCAAGGCAAGGCAAGGCAAGGCAAGGCAAGGCAAGGCAAGGCAAGGCAAGGCAAGGCAAGGCAAGGCAAGGCAAGGCGAGGCGAGGCAAAGCAGCACAAAGACAGGCGTCACGTTAAATCAGATGATGGACAGCCAGTCGCAGGTATCACACATGGAAAGGATGGTATCACACCCGGGCTCGGGTCCAAACGCGAGACGGCCCGGACATTCCTGCGCATGGATCGCTTCCTGCGCTTGCATATCATAGATACCCTATCACAGCAAGATCAATACACATAATGCACAATGCCACCCTACGTTGGTCATGTTTTACCTTTTCGTTCGTTGTAAAGTAACATGCTGGGCATCGGATAAGCGGCCCACTTTGTTGCAGCTTTGCGCCGTGACAAGCAAAACAGGTCCAGTTTGTATCGAATATTTGGCTTGAATTTGGATCTGAATTGGACGCGTACTCCTGTCCTTGTTCCTCTGGAATCGAATCGTAAGGGAATAAGGTCCTTGTCAGCATGATAAAAGCAGTTACCTTCTTCCAGGAAAAAGTCAGGATTCAGTTCTTCATATTGAAGCGCTTGCTCGTACATTTGCTGCATTTCCTGCCACTCTTGGTGGGCCGAGTATTGTAACTATCATACAAAAGCCGTATGAGCATCCAGAAAAGATAACGCTTATACGCTTTCTACTTGCGTTTGTTTCACGACGGCGGTTGATTTGAGCACGACGGGCATCCTTCATGTGGTTCGCATACTTTTGGCGCACCCGGTCTTTGAGGAGCTCAGGTCGGTTGTGCTGCCGTTTAATGGATTCACGCTGGACACGTGGGCGCGGAATGTCCATGTCCATGGAGACGAGACGAGTGCTGGACTGTGTGTAAGGAGTAAAAGGGGAAAAGGCGAGTCGCGTATCAAAGAAAAGGAAAATAAAAAAAATTGGGCCCCGCACGCGTCTTTTTCGCTTTTTGCTCATATTGCTTTACTCCATGCCAGAGCAGGAACGATCATCCTCATCGTCGACGTACACACGCCTGTCCAAACAGATGCAGTATGCCAGTCTGCATACACAGCTTACCAAGCTCGATAAGAATATCACCACCTTAAAGTCGAACGTCAACGCAGCCGCCAGCTATGCTCCTGCGTTTCATAAACTACAGATCATTCACGCTTCCGAGTATGTTGAACTGCGCTCCATCCACTCCATTCGTTTCTGTACTTACCCGCTCTCTTTTCTCTCTGTAGATTCATGGCGGCCTCCAAAGTTTTGAATCAAGAGGAATCCTAAAACACACCTTTATCTAAACCTGATATCTCCATATTGCCTGCCATAAGCAATGATACCCAACATAAACAACTACCTCTTTCATCAAAGTAAGGCACCGTCTATCTTTCTATAGAAAGAGCAGAATACATTTCGATCAAGTCTATGGATCACACTCGACGTATTTTGCCAGCCGTGTTGCCCTCGGCCTATCAGGCTATGAAAACTGAAGGCGCCTAATAAGCACATTCAGTAAACCATCCAACTGGCGAAGGTGTCAGTATAAAACGACGATCAAAATGAAATACTATGCGAGGCGAGCTTATCTTCTCATACACGTTAAAATATGTCGAGAGACCTAATCGGCAAAGCCGTATCAGTGGTGCTGCTTTAGAGGAATACTCTCGTCTCTTGCTAGTATGCCGATGTTGCCTTTGTTCTGTATGTCCCACACGCCCAACAGGATCGCTGTACCAACGAAATCTTGAAAAACCAAGTCCACCTGTTGTCGGTTGTCGCTGTAACATTTCCTCTCTTTTGGCTCTTATTTGTGTGTAACAAGGACTGGCCGCCCGCCAAGTGCTGCACAATGATGGTTTCTTGCACAATATATAAGCGAGACCCAACTGGCACAAGCTGTGTCGATTTGAGATATAATATGGTGTGGTACATAGCGTATCAGGATTGAATGATTGACTACAGAGCCCTGCGGCTGTGTAATCATATGGGGGCAAATGCCACTATTTTGTGAAATCCTTACTGCTCTCATACGGCCTTACATTACAGTACTCGGTATCTGCGTACAAGGCTAGATCGTCTTAATCGCTGTACTCATGGACAGTCACCACTCGTCTTTGGATGGCTCACTAAGGGGCAGCAACCATATAGACAAACGTATCGGTTCCATGATAGAGTCGCACTCTGCGTTAATCCCATAAAAGGCTTGGTTTCGTATCAATCACGGAGACACATCCCAAAAAGGGGTTTTTAGATAATGAAAGGCTCGACTCATGCGCAGAGATATCAATTAAGGGGTTCACTGTTATCTTTGTATTGAATGAGGAAAATGATAAAAAAAAAAGCAAATAAACGAAACTGGAAAGAAATATAATATGGTTATGAAGGGCCATCATGGCAGGGTATCTTATAAATTAATGCTGGTGATCAGTGTCTTGGTAACCGGTCATGTAGTCCCAGGCACCCATGGTGGTATCATCTTCATGTTCCGTAGCAGGCGTCGAGGCAGCACTTGAGGACGCTGAAGAGGGCTCCTTGCGGTCAGCCAACAGTTTGGACAGTTCGCTCCAGGGCCGATCGACAAAGGCCGTGTTCTTGGGCGTGGTGATACTTGGGTCCTCGTTGATGAGGTTAGGGATAGTCTTGATGTGCTGGAGCAGAGAGAGACCAGGATCCATTGTAAATAGAGAGGATTACTTGTTCTTGGGAGAAAAAGGGAGAAAAGTGTGTTTGTTGATGATACTTTTTCGCTTGTTCAAGTGGAGCCTTTTATATGCAGCTCTGCCCTCTTTGATTTGGTTGTGTGTGTGTGTGTGGTCCTTATCAAGCAATACTTTTTTTATTTTTAGTCTCACGCGAATACTTTGACTTCCGCGGACCTCGGCCGGCCGACCCGTCCCGCGGGTGATCCACGCCCACTGATGGGAAAAATGTTACGGCGGGTTTCCGAGGAAGTCATTGTGCACTTGGTTTCTCTTCTGACGCACCGGAAACTTCATTCCATGACAAATACTCTATGACGCACACTTCAGGGCTCAATATTTCCGCCGATCTGCTTTTATTTCATTCCCTCAGGCTGCACATACAGTACAATATCCTTCAGGATAATAGATACCGGATTGGTGCTGCTGATATCTTTGTGTACCCCTATCCTAAAGCCAGAAAAACTGAGGAGAGAGCCGTGCTCTTCTACCGATAAGAGATAAGGCCGGTTCACCCCGTGGATAACAACTCATGCTAACACGTAAGGACGTTGACGCCCAGCCGTACTGCATCATGCTTCACTCAGTAGATAGGAATTGGCAGACTGCGAGACAGGGGGTGGAGACGATAGAGCGTTCCGTTCGTTCTTTGTGACGGTTGATAGCAGTCAACTACGACTGATCTGTGGCCCTTTCCCATGGCTTTGGCTCCACCGCGCGTAAAACAAACATATACGAGTTTAATGAGATTTTCAGGACATATAGAGTATGCAAAGGATATGTAGTATGTATTAGCGAAGAGAAAGAGAGGTAATCTAGGCGAGGAGGCTGTAGATGGAGTGGACCGACATGCCCAGCAGACCCAGCAGACCAGCGTACGCGATGGCGCCACGCATGCGCTTGGAGGGATCACCAGTCAGGTAGCCGGAGGAGAAGAAGTAACGGCCGACGAGCCAGAGAGCGCCAGCAATAGAGGCAGGCACGGGGTGGCTAATACCGGCCGTCAAGAGGAAAGCGGTGTAGGTGGGGAAGATTTCCAGGGTGTTCTGAGATTATAATATTTTGTGTCAGCTTGTCACGCACAGACGCCTTTTCCCCATAATTCCGTTTTCTTACCTGGTGGACGCGTTGCGCGCAGTTGAAAAGGTGCTTCTTCTCGTCCTTTTCGGCCTCCTCCTTCTCGGCATAGGCTATAGTCAAGGCAATCTCAGTCTCCTGATTATGGTGGTTCCTCGAATGACTTTACCATAGGGGTAGGGAACACCGGCAGCGCGACGGTATTTGCCAGTCTGGGCACCGAGCGTGAAGACGTAGAAAGCGCTGGCAGCGTAGGTGGCGAGGACCTGTGCGAGGGAAGCAAGTTAGTTTCTGTCTTGGTGAATGAGCCGAGGAAAACGCACGTAGCCGTATTCAGCGTTCAAAGTGATAGCAGGCATGATGGAAATGCGTATTTGGAGAGGATTTTTGTTTTGAGCGGGAAATGACAAGCAGCCAGGAGCAGCACTCTTATATCCGGAACAAATTCCCCCGCACTTGTCTCTTGGGAAATTTGTCCAATTGCGGCAGCTGACGCGGCGCTTGCGTGGCCTTACGCTATCGATCGCAACGCTGTTTGGCCCTCCGACAAATTTATAGTAAATTTCTCTCGAGTTTATACGAATTAAAGAAAGGAGGAATACATATGAACAGGGTTTAGGCACTGCTAAAGGTGTCCTTGATATGCTGAGAAATCAACGCGATGGTCTGTTTGTAAACGGGGGTTTCTACAGGGATAGTGATGTAGCCATGGACTTTTGGGTGTGAAACGGGCAGGTTAGCTGCGTCATTCTTTTCGGGCTCGTTTGCTTTCCACTGCACTTACCTGCACCAATCATTCGCATGGCCGCGACAGGGACGCCGGCTTCTGTGAGACGGCGCGCATAGGCTTCGCCTTCGTCGCGAAGGACATCTGACTCGGCTGTGATGACGACAGCAGGAGGCAGGCCCTTGAGCTCCTCGAGGGTGGCAAGCATAGGTGTTGCCAGCTTGTTATTCAGCTCAGGTGGTGGTACAGGGAAGTAAGCACCTCCGAAATGTTTAATTTCTAGCAGACAGATTGGATGAGTCATGCATCCCGAACCGCCCTTTACTCTGCTTTTCACCTCTCATCGACAAGGCGTAGTCTCCTTGGCCAAACAGCTCATATGACTCATACTCAGCGTGGCTCGGTGCAGTAGCAGGATACACCATGATTTGCGTCTTGATCAGATGGTTCTGCCCGCGCTCCTTCGCGAGAACTTTTTCCATGGTGTGTCAGTGAGCTGCTAACTTTTTCCTTCCGAATAAGGGTACTCACGAGAGAGCGTGGTGGAAAGGTTACCGCCCGCGGAATCACCTCCCACTGCAATCTGATCGGCATTGACCTTGATGGCCTCGGCATTGGCAACAACCCACTGAAGTGCATTGTAGCAGTCTTCAAGTGCGACAGGAAACTGGTGCTCCGGGCTCAGGGAATAGTCGACAAAGATAACCGCCACGTGTGCCTTGATGCACAGCTGCATACATACAAGTACGCGTAATGTAACGCTTCATATCAGCACCGCGCTTTCCTTCAACGCTTGTTCAGACTTACGTCGCGGATGACCTTGGCGTGCGTGTGCTTGCTGCCGAAAACCCATCCGCCACCGTGCCTAAAAAGGGACATTGTTGTTAATTTCCCTTGTCTGTATCCAAGCTAAATGGGCATTTACAGGTAGATCAGGACAGGCAGAACCTGGCCTTCTGTTCCGGGAGGGCGCAGCAAGGTGAGCTCAATCTGTTTGTCGCCACTGTCGATCATGCGGTCCTCGACGAGCACTTCGGGCAGTGGAATGTTGGCTTGTTCGAGTCGTTTATCCGCATAAGCCCGCAGCTGCTCGACGCTGATCGTATCAATCGGGGGTGCCTTTTTGCGCAGCTCGAACGCCGCAGCATACACGGGGTGAATAGGGAAGCGTCCATCTCCTTTGGTCATAATGTGTGTGTATCGTAGACTGTACTCTTCTGGTTGAAAAAGGGCGAAGCCGAGACTTCCGCCCTCGAACATTTTATCCCACTCGGCCCCCCGCACCCCGCTCGGGAAAACCATCGTACCTTGTCCCCGTTTTACGTCAAGCCAAATTCGCTCCCAATGGAAATAGAACCCCAAAATTATGCGCTACTCTGTGTACAGCCTTACTAAGACATCCTGTGACCCACATCTGCAAAACCCTACAGTGTACTTCTCTCATTGACTTTGACACGCCCTGAAAATAGGTCACTCCCATGTCAATACCACATCGACAGCTTCCTTATTTTGTCTTAGTCATATCGTGGGTATGGTGGTTTTAAGCTTCTTATTTTTGTTTTCGCACGCATAAAGTGGTGGTAAAACCGGGAATCTGCTTATACGTATGGTAGTACCATTATTGCCCAGTTTCTATAATGCCCACGCTCTATAATACATGCATGAGGGATTCTTTGACGAGTCCCCCTGAAATTATTCCCCAGTTATCAGTGTCTGGAGCCCGCGTAGTGGAGTATATGGAAACAGAAGTATGCCTTGATAGTATATAGTATGCAGATAGTAGCACTTATACAGTGGTATGTTTTTTTGGTACAGTAGTGTTGGTAATATATAATAGCGAATCAATGTCAGGGCAAACTTGTATATTCTAGCCTTGCTATGAAACTGTCTGCGCATGATTTAGTTGTTTATTGGTTGGGTATTTTTCCTCCACCGCGGCAAGCGATATCTGCGACGTTGCAGTATACGTGTACGGGCTGCTGAGGTTGCCTCTATTTAAACATTGGAGAAAACAGAGGCTCTCTTTTTTTTTCCTGTTCCTGGAGGCTCTGCATGAAATTGCGCTCAATACTATGGAGAGTTCGAGCTTATAAAATACACAAGTGCCTGCCAGGCCGGAAGCACAACGGTTATTGGGATATACCAGTCGCGACACAGAGTAGTAGAGATGAGCATCGATTTGGGTGGCCTGCTCGGCGCTTTATCAATGGTCTTTCCAACTGACGCCATGATTCTTGTCAACGTGGCCCTGCGAGTTGTGATTTTTTTTGTTTTTGGCGAATCACCACTTACTATTGCGTCAAGAGTGGACGATAATATCATAAAGGAATAAGCGCGACAGATCAACTAACTCGGTGCCATGCTGATCAGTATCATCATAATGCCATATCTTTGGCTCGGTCTACATTTGCTGTCGAATTCTACCTTATCGTGAATGTACCTGTTTGGCAAGCTAGTTTCCACGTCAAAAAAGCGATGCTTTATGATTTTGCTTCCTTAACATTGGGCATACAACAGGGCCTCCAATATTACACATTGACATCTTCTTTTCTTTCCCGCAAGCGGTCCGTAGCGTTTCGGCGACAGACACAGGCTTATTGAACATACCGCGAGCGCCATCAATCTCGTTTGAAGGCTTTTTTTTCCTGTAAAATAGTCCTCAGATATCGACCCCCCATATGGCTTGTAGTCTTGCTGCAAAATCATGCAGTAGTGATCAACCTGTTTCAGAACTTCTGAATATTTCTCGGCCTAACAATGACTGTATCCTTTTGCTAGTCCAGTGCTAAAGATTGTTCTCCTTATCCATAGGGGTCTCTCTGCCAACGCAAAGGTAAGGCAGGGAGAGAAAGAGCTAATCTACGATGCATGAAGATTGGTTCAACACGCGTGCTACATCAGGGCGCATAGGAGTAATATGAAAAACACGCCTACGCGCCACTTGTTCAGAAGGAGTGTCCAACTCTACCAAATAAGGGGTACTTCAGGAATATTGGAGGGCTTCTTAAAATACTCAAAACAACCAGAAGTATATCTTTCAATTTGTCTGTAAATATAGAAGAGAGATAATAATAGAAGGCGTAATTGACAAGGACGGACGGACGGAGAAGGTCCTAAACCTGATCTGCAGTTTGAGCCCACGAATGAAAAGCCGAATCGCAGTCTAGACCAAATGGGAAACCCAGTCCGTGCGAAGTCTTGTGCAAGGTTGCGCAGAGTAAAAAGAATAAAATAAAGACGCGCACAGCATTAAAGACGTTTAAATGATTGTTGTTACCAGGAACAATGACAGTTCCGTGTCCAAACAGCGTAACAATGATCTACACTCTTGTCATAAACGCATACAGATGTGGAAAGAACAACGCAACCATACGTCCAAGATATAAGCGTCTTGCCTTTCATGAGTTGGATCTGTCATATGTCAAGGAGTTAATCGGCTGAATTCAGGACTGTCAGAAAATCAAGACATGCTGTCGTAAAGGGTGACGAACGGAGGACCATAATGTTGTCACGCCATGGGTGGGTGCAATTAGGTTTGAAAGACCGGTCGATTGGGTTGGGTTTGGTTTTTGCTCATGCAGGAGAAGGGACCGAAAATGGAAACCCCATAGCCAGCCGTAGTAAATAGGCAATCTCATCATTACGCGTGAGGTCCAGCTCGCACAGAAAGATAGGCAGAATGGCTTTCCGTGGTGTTGCGGGTGGGTGTCGTTCCGACGTGGAAGTCGAAAATGGCGATTGTAATAGGATAAAGTAGACTTCTTCAATGAAGGCAACTAAGTATGGCATTGGGACAAGTCTTGTGCGACATTAACATTAGGGCTTGCTCAAACTTGGGGAAGGGTCTCTCGCTTTCTCTTTTTTTTTTTATCTATCTCTTTCCAGAGTTGACCCTGAGATCGCTCCCTGTTGGATGTTGTCTTGATGGACCTGTTTGGTCGAAGCAAAGCCAAAGGGAAGCGTCGCCCTGAACCGATCAACGCTTCGCCGCGGCTCGTGCCTACCACGAGCACGAGTACCAGCAGCTTAAGCAGTAACAGCGGTCGACAACATCACCAACACAATTCATCGCCCCCATCGCCATCCCATCATCACCCTGCCAGCACATATAGCTCCACGGCTTCCAACGCATCCGTCGATGACTTGTTTTCAGGTGTGTGTCGCTCATACACACATACGCGTGTGCGTCTAGCTGACAATCTCTATCTCTGCCTTCCCCTCCCCTTTTCTTTCTATTTCAAGGTCATGGCGGCGAGGCGTCGTTTCGTAGCTCACAAACCTCCAACACTTTCTCCTTCCTCAGCACAAACGAAACCGCGAATGAGCTGCTGATTCTCAATCCCGACTCCCTAAGCGAGGCCGAGATCGACGCACGATTCGAAAAGATGCTCGTGAGTCTATATATGAATGAATCCACCTGCATAGTATTGATTGGCTCACATGATATCATCAAGTCGCGACGTGGCATCCATGACCCCAACGCACGCAGCGTGATGCTCGGGTTTCCCGTTGAGAAGAAGCGACTTATGGTGGCTCAGGACATTCAAGCCGAGGCAAGCGCCAAGGCTACAGCCGCCGCCGCCGCTTCCAGAAAAGGGAGTTCGGTCGACAAGGATGACAGGAGTGGCCCTGAATTTTATGTCAAAAAGCTTTCGGAGCCGGATATGAAAGGCATACACGCCAAGACCCTCGCCCATCTCAGTGTCAGCCTCCGCACCATGCCCCTGGGGTAAGAAACCTACTTCTCTGACGGACCACGACTAACTCTTGTGCACACCGTCTAGTTGGGTGCGCCAGTTCATCGAAATGCGGGGAATGCAGATCATCACAGCTGCTCTAGGCGTCCTCAATAAGAAGCAGAAGTAAGCCCACGTTTAGTCGGGTGGCGCATGTATATATTGATCATTGGCATAGGCGCGAGCCCGAGTTGACAACCGAAGGCGAAATCCTTAAGTGCTTCAAAGCCCTGTTAAACAATACGGTAGGACGGGGTTTTGGCAGACCATAACCTTGAGACTGACGCGGTCTAACAGGTCGGCGTTCGAGAAGCGCTCAAGAGCCCTCAATGCGTCCAAGAAATCGTGTACTGTATCGTGTCTCCTTCTATGCTGAACCGCCGCCTCGTCTGTGAAGTACTCGTCTTTTTGTGCTATTACAAGGTGCCCGTCGGTCAGGAAATGGTTCTCAAGGCGATGGACCAATTGCGCGACGTGCGGAAAGGCTACGGTCGTTTCGATGCATGGCTTCGGGAACTACGCTACACACTGAACGGACGCGGTCGCATGGGGAGTATGGTGGGCGCAAGTGAAGATTACAAAAGAATGATCTCGCACGGCGGTGGTACAGCCGAGAGTCAAATGAGTGAATATGCGGTAGGTCGCAACGGATCTGGGCAAAGATATGGCTTCTCTAAACGGCGACTTAGCTTTACAATCTGCTGTTGGTAAACGCCATCATCAACGTCGTCGAGGATGCAGAAATGCGTATCCACCTTCGAAACCAAATGAACGCATCTGGATTAGAGCGTTTAATGGATATCATGCTCGAGTTCAATAGCGAGCAGATCGATCGACAAGTCCAAGACTTTCGACTCCTCGCCGAAAACGACCAAGACGACGTTATGGAAATATACCACGACCGGGTATTGCGCGACCTGAACGATCCGCGCGACGTTTTTGAGTGTGTTCTCGCCAGTGTTGAAGGAACGCGCGGTTACGACTTTTTCCTTAGCTGTCTCCAGCACATTTTGCTTATCCGCGACGAGGGCGAACTCAAAGCACGCTATTTTCAAGTCATCGATAATCTGGTCACTCAGGTGGTCCTGGACCACAAGGGCCTCGTCGAAGACTTTTCGTCATCATATGGTACCTCGGTGCGCCACCTCCTTGACAAATTCGCCGACCAGGATCAGCTCCAGGCCACGCTCGAGGAGATACGCAATCTTCAGGAGATGTACGATGAGGTCTCCCACGAGCGCGATGAGCTCCAGCAACAGCTAGTTGAAGGCGGAGGTATGTTTTAACACCATACTGAATATCTATCTCCATGTATTAAATCCATGTTATTAGGCGCCGAGATCGTCCAGCTTCGCGAAAAAACAGCTTCACTCGAAGATTTGCTGCGCATGTCGCGACACACCATCTCAACACTGCAGGGCAAACTCCGGGATCTGCAGCAAAACTATGAAAAAGATCTCGAGAGTATGCAAAGCCAGCTCGACATCTTTTACAAAGCAGTTGCTGAAGAGAAAGGTGACGAAACCAGCGAGGAAGATGCCGATATCGTCATCCCACGAGATGCATTTGCTAAAGCCATGGGCCGGGTCAAGGCACGAGAAAGCTTAGAGGGTAACAAGTCAAAGGAGGCTGGTGACGACAGGGCCGAGGTAAGCAACTGGTCCGCTTGATTTTGGAAGTGTCTCACTCTTTTGTATGTAGCGAGCCAGCGTCAACTCAAAGCTCGAAGACAAACATCGCTCCTTGGCTGCCAGTCTGTCCGATGATTTCAAGAACCAGCTCGCAATGCAGTTTGGATCGAGTAGCGGACTGGCCGACTTTGTGGTACCTGGTGCAATGCCTTTAATGGGCTCCTCGACACGGTTTGCGAACGCGCGCCGGAGACAGATTCGTAAAGCAAGCAAAGATCGCGGTCTATCGCGTCCAGAGCCGCTGAACGAGGACGACCAAGAAGAAGCGACTTCGCCCGCCATGAGTCTCCAGGACGAACTGAAAGCGAGCTTTGCTAGCTTTGCTTCCGCCAAGAGGTACAAAGCGCAACATATTTGTTAGAGAGCCGTAACTGAGCTTCACCTTTTTTTTTTTCATCTAGGGACTCTCTCGATGACGATGAGAATAGTCGTGTAGTGCCCCAAAAGGAACCCGTGTGGGCTCGTCGCGACTCCGACATGAGCTCGCTGGCACGCTCTAGCTCAATGCGGCGGTCTCGGTCCTCGACGTCTTCGACCTCCAGCCTTGAAGCAGATACCCATACATTACGAGTCGCCACGCGCGTGGCCATGCCCGAGCCCCCTCGTCTTCCCAGTATTGCACCATTTGATGACACCAACGACAGATCCAAGGAGGGTATGTCCTTTTCCGAGTCGCTCGAGTCAATTGCGTCCTCTGTATTGGATCGTGCAACATCGCCCGATCGCCTAAACCTGGATAGACCGCGCTCACTTAGACGCGGAAAGCGAACACCTTCCTATGCCAGCGAAAAGTCCAACGCATCGGCTGCCTCCGACCGCGACGCTGTTCCGACGCGGTCCAACTCGCTGCGCAGCTTGACAGTGTCGGAAAAGTCGGAAGCAAGACGCTTATCCACACGCCCGTCTTCGCCCATCTCTCCCGCACCAGCAGTGTCACCTCGTGCGTCACACACATCAGCGTCCCTCAATACACTCTCCCCGTCGAGTGACTTGACGACGCCCGACGCACCGTCCGCGAAGTCCTCTGAAACCCCGTCTAATACATCCCCTCCAGCACCCGCACCCGAACCCGCGTCTATTTCGGTTGCAGATGCCCCTCCTCCCCCTCCGCCACCACCACCACCACCACCACCGTCTTCGCTTGACTCAACACAGTCACCAGCGCCTTCCCTTACAGAAGCATTGGCGTCCAGACGTGTCTCAAATCCGGAGCAAGGCGACTCTAAGACAAGCACAGCGGACGACGTTCCGCCTCCGCCTCCACCACCGCCACCACCACCACCACCGCCTCAGCCCTCCTCCACGGCCACTACTCCTCCACCACCGCCACCCCCGCCCCCGCCGCCTCCGCCACCTACATCCGTCAAAACACACAATGCAGAGGACGGTGCAGCTCCACCCGCACCTCCCGCACCGCCCGCACCGCCACCTGCACCCACATTGGGCGTCATGCCGCGCAAGAACATGAACCACCTCCCGTCTGTCAAGACACGCGCCTTACAGTGGCAGAAGCTCAACATGGATCGCCTCAAGGCGACCGTGTGGGGCCAAAGCGCCGATGATGAGGAAGCCGCTCTGGAGAACAGACTGGACGCGGAAGGTATCTTTAACCGCATGGAAGAGATGTTTGCGCAGAAGGTCATTGAGCGCAAGAACAAGGCACTCCAAGAACGAAAGCAGGAGATTTGTATCATTGATTCACGCAAAGCCCACAAAATCAGTAAGTCTAGATATTTTCATGTACTGGAATGGGCGAAAGGAACTTAAAGGATACGCTTAGATATTTCTATCCTTGCCAAGATCAAACATACGACGTTTGCGGACGCGAAACAGAAAATCTTGAACATGGATGACCGGTTCTGCACCGAGATCTTGTTGCGGAATCTGTACGCGAACGCGCCCACGCCTGATGAAATGGGGAAGCTGTCTGTGTTTTTGAAGACCGCGTCCGAAGACGACCTGGAGAACTTGTCGCGACCCGATCAGTTCTGTGCAGAGGTAGGCTACCTTATTTCTCTTTCATTCGGTGTGTTTGGTCAGCCTATTGATTTTCGAGTCTAGATTATGGAGATCCCGCGCTTCAAAGAGCGTATCGACAATATGCTATTCCGCGCGACATTCTCGGAGCGTATCACGCAGCTTGGGAAGGTAAACAGATTGAAATGGGAAAGGGACCAGATCAGGGGATTAATTGCGTTGTACAGAATATGGCCAATGTCATGGACGCATCGACCTCACTCCAAGACTCGCGTGCTTTTAGAGACTTTTTGAGCGTAAGTAACCCTTTTTTCTTGGCCACAAAACGAGTCACTAACCTGTCTCTTCTTAGCTTGTGCTCATGGTGGGTAACTTCTTGAATGCCACCAGCTTCCAGGGTGGCGCTTTCGGTATCCGTATATCCAGTATCAACAAGGTAAGTGGATCAGAAAAGGTCAAGTCCGCTTTTTTTGCTCAACCTCGTTTTAAATAGCTCGTCGATACCAAGTCATCCGGCAACGATACCACATTGTTACACTTTTTAATCAACATTATTGAAGAAAAGTTCCCCGATATTAGCGAACGTATTCTCGAGGACCTTAAATTATCCGGCGAGGCCTGTCGAGGTAGGACACACAGGATGATCCCGTGCTATCTGCACATGCACATGCACATATATTGACATATACTGTGCAGTGACGATCCAAGATCTGATCAAGGACTACAACGAGCTGCGCGTCGGTCTGCAAAAACTCATGCACGAGCTTGATCGGCATTATAGCGAGCCAAGCGAGCGGCATGAAGACGATCGCTTTGTGCAAGTCATGTCGGTCTTCAGGGATCAGAGCATCGAAAAATTTGACCAGCTTGAAGTGCGGTACACGTCGATGGACATTGCCTACAAGGACGTAGTCACCTTTTTTGGCGAGAATCCACGCGACATGAAACCCGACGAGTTCTTTGGCATCTTCAAGACGTTCACGTCCAGTTGGGAGGTACCTTGGCTTGGCTCAATGAGGGAGTATTATAGAGACTCATGTTTCAATCTATTAGCGCGCTCGGGCGGATATCATGGCCCAACGCAAAAAGCTGGAGCAAATCGAACGTGCGCGACAATTTGAAGAAGAACGCAAGGCGCATGTCAAGCGGGCGCGCCAAGAAGCAGCCGAGATGGGCGGCGAAGGCGCACAAGAGGCACAAGAGGCAAAGGATATCATGGATAACTTGCTCCTCAAATTGCGATCGGGTGAGCTGACCTCGGCCGCGAAACGACGCAGCGGAAACAGTAGGCGGGTATCCTTAAGACGCGAGCGTCGCAGGACGCGGAGTGAGTCGGTGGCGATGCGTGCCGAAGATCTTTTGAAACATATCCAGAGCGAAGAGGAGAACAACCCGGTACCGGCCCTGCCCTCAACGAGTCCCACATCCGGTACAAATAGTAATAAAACGGATGGGACAGGCACACGGTCGCGCAGCGGTTCTCGGCGGCTGGCGGCGTCCGAACGCATGCTGCGGCTCGCTTCGCTGGCGGAAGAAGAGCCATTAATACAATAATAATCTATCCAATTTATGTGTGTATGCGTAACGACCGCGGCATCCAATAGACATACCCGACCCCCGATTTTTTTTTTCTTTGTATTCATGTTCCGTTTCCAGAGCGCATTACTTTTTATTACTATTATTAGCAGTGTGAATTGGGGATGACAGGTGGTGACACCTACGCCACGGGCGGCAGTGTGGGGGCTGATGTTGAGGAAAAGGTATTAGCGGGCTAAAGAGGGTACGTGTAGAAGTATTATATGTGCATCTGTACAAGGAGGTAAAAAAAATATAGAGAGAAAATCAGTACGAAGAAGGATTATAATATGCCCGAGTCTTTGAGTGCATTCTGGAGGATGGTTTCCTTTATGGCGGCAAAAACCAGGCGGATCTGGAACACGAATCAAAGTTAAAATCTAAAACAGGAATAGGTCTTTATCTTCTGACTTACGTTCGATGTGTCGGTTGCCTGAGTCAAGCTAGATTTGGGAAAAAAAAGTATGTTTAGAACAAGAAGAAATAAAAAGTAACATTTGAACCTAATCGGATAACTTACTGTGGGTATATGTTGAGTTTGGCACGGTTGGTTTGCGTAAATCGCCACAAGATGTACTTTGCGGCCTTCGAGGGATCCTGCCCTCCACCATAGTCCGGAAAGTACTTCTCGAGTGGTACCTTGGGTAATTTGGCGCGAAACAAGTCGATCTTGTTGAGGAAGAGAATAATAGACGTTCGAATGAACCATCGACTGTTGGTAATGGATTCAAACAGCACGAGACTCTCCATCATGCGATTCTGCCGAGATTCTTCGAGCAAGACTTGGTCGTATTCGCTGAGGGCGACGCAAAAAATGATGGATGTCACCGCTTCGAAGCAATGGATCCACTTTTTTCTCTCAGAGCGCTGTCCGCCAACATCAAACATGCTAACGTTGGAATAAATATCATCGTAGAAACAAATCGCGAAGTAGGAACTTACTGAATGTTCATTTGACCCATTCTGAAGCGCGTTTCGGTGATACCCGTTGTCTTGGATCGTGCACGGAGCACATCTTGTTCATTAGGAATATAGTCCGAGCGTCCTATTCGCCGTACGTTTTCAAAGAAGCTGATATATATATATATATACATAAAATATGTAAAAAGAGGAGTGAGACGAATTTGTAAGGAAGAAGAGACAACCAAACCTACTAAGGTGCCGAATCCATAAGATAGAACTCGCTTGCTTCCTGGTCCAGTAAACGGGGAATGACGCCATCCTTCCATATATTCTCCACGGCCTCGACAATGTTCGAATCGAGCATGCGTTCTGCGCTGTCTGGACCGCCAAGGTCATATTCAATGATGCGTCTTGCATGATACTAGAGTAAGAAGGGCAGAAGACGGTATTCCATGTTAGTGGGAAAATTGCACAACAATAATAATGGCGATGGGGCACGTGCCTCGTTGGCCGAGTTGTCGTAGTGATAATCGAAGCGTTGAACAGCCAGAACCAGTATCTGTGCCGATTCCATCAAGTTGCGATACACCGTCGCTCGCCAACTGTACAGTTCATCGCGCGTGTACCCACTCTGATGAATAATCTTCATCTGCTTGACGATTGTCGATTTGCCCGATTCGCCACTTCCTAGTGACACACGGAATAAGAAGACGAAAAAGAAGATTGCAGGAGCTTCGTGTGCGAGCGGAAACCCTTCGCGTGTGCATGCCACGCAATGAAGAGCGGCATGGGCAGCACACCACTTACCGAGCAACAACAGCTTGCATTCTCGTTTGAGCTTCTTGCTGTCCTCCTCAATGGCCCGGTCAATGCGTTGACTCTGTGCCCGCTCTGCTCTCTCTTCCGTTGAGAGACACAAGCCCATGGCTTCGAACGAGAACAGTTTGGCAAAAGATGGCTGTCGAGACGGAATGGTGGATTGAGTTTATGTCGAAGGAAAGAAAAATCAAAGGTTGGGTTTGTTGCTAGGTTCTTGGCGTAGACCGTGCGCTGGTTGGAGTGGTAATGATAGCGAAGAGATAGAAGTGGGAGAATAGAAAGATAAAAATAAAGAGATGTACAAAAAAGAATAAAGAGATAAAGAAAAGAAGAGAAAGAAAGAAAGAAAGAAAGAAGGGAAGGGGTGGGGTGGGGGTTTCCGGCGATATGCGAGATGTACGAAAAGCGAAAAGAGAAGCACACCTACACAGACAAACACGCTCTCTCGGATTTGTATTGAAGGGACACAAAGAATAAAGAAAAAGAAAAAAAAAGTGAAGAAAACGAGGCAGTAGCCAAGGGGTGCAAGGCGGGATAAGAAACTGAATTCATTCGGGGGGTTTGGGCGTGTGTAAATATTATCATTTACTTGATTGATAAATAGTGTGGGTGCGTGCATGCGTCCGTGTTGTGGAGACCCGTGGACGGGGGTAGCGGGGGAAAACACCCAGCCCTGGTGGGGTCCAAATTTGCGCACTAATGAAAGTGATTGTCATCAAATCACAACACCAACATACGTCAATGGAAAGGCCTTCATATTCCGTGCCACGTGATAAACCCCTCTTTCACTTATACATTTATTTCACAATTTTCCATACGCTAGCGTGGTTGTGCCTACTACAGACGACAGCGACACCGAACTGCGCGCATCTGCCTTTTCATAATAGCCTTTGACCTCTCCACGGTTTCTCGACGTAAAGTGCAGCTTGCCGCCCTCCGATGCCGTCACAATGTTTCTTCCCACCACATTCGAGAGCTTAAACTGACTGGGAGCATTCTCAGGCTATATATACAATGTCACATTTTAGCCTTCATATATCTGCCATAGTTAATCACTTGCATATCCTTACCAGTTGGAGCGAGATTTTTCCGTTGGCCGAAGACAAGGCAATACGCGAGTCTTCGCCAATGGCGGTTCCCACCGTCCACTGATTGTCGCCGTTCGCCGAGCTTACCGACAGATCCTTTGCCAAGCTGTGGAGATAGCCGTCCGTATTGCCATTGGCAGTGGCGACAGACACCGTCCCTGCCGTGACATTCTGGACCAACACGTTGCCGTTGGCGCTCGCGAGCGCGAGCTTGTCTTCCAAGGTCAGTGCATCCAGAACTTCGATGTTGCTGTTGGGAAGAGCGATATGGAGACTATCAAGTGCATCACCAGCAGGTACGTCAATGGAGAGATCAAGTGTGATACAAATGCGTTCGTATTCATCTGGGTCCGCGGGCTGTAATTCCCAAATAGATGTGAGCTGACCTGCAAGATAAGAATAACACAAGAAAAAATAAAGGTCTTTACTTACAACGAGCTCGAGAGTGTAAACGCCATCAAGCACTTCTTCGGTAATGCTGATTGAGTCTTGGAATACATCATCTGAGACTTTGATATCAAAGCGAACAGTAGGCTCAGTCACTTTGTCTGAAATAGCCACGCGCGCTTTGCCATGCTGTGAACAAATGCTGTGTAAGCGTATCTGCTCCCTTCTCTGTTCTTCTCTGTTTTTTTTTTTTTTTTTTTTTTTTTTTTTTTGATTCTCATCACAAAAAAAAAAAAGTTTATACTCACCGTCACTGTCACAAGTCGATGCCCACGACTTCGTTGCTCAATGGAAAGAGCCGATATTTCTTCGGGAAGAACATAGGTCGACTTGCCGTCCCATGGAATGCTAGGCTTCTGTGTGTAGCAGGACCCGATGACTTGAACCTCCGTTTGCTGTGTTCGTGTACTGTTAGAAGAAGGAAATCACGATAGCGAGCCACCGGATATTATACCTCTACGTTGTCTCCCGTGATATGAAAACGGTGATGCCGACAGGGATAGAATAGTAAGCCAAAAAGGAGCGCGCCAAGAATGAAACAGGCGACAAGATGGGTGGTGCGAGGACGGTGCGTGCGAAAGGGAAGACCTGGCTGGCGACAGGAAGCACACTCCCCTTCAGCTGCTACGGAGGAGGTAGGCAACAAGGGGTCTTTTTCTGGGCGGGTAGCAGGCTGAGGATGGCTGCACATGGAAGAATACTGAGGATGCATGATGGGATGGGAGAAAAAAAAAAAAAAGACCCGCGTTTTGCATTTTTAAACTCCATTCCATCTTGGCTTTTGGCTTGGCCTGTGCGACGCTCCAGGACTCGCCAAGCGCAAATCCCTTGGCTTTGCCATTGGATCGTCCCAATAGGGTATTTGTTGCTTTAAAAGGATCTGCAACTGATATCTGCCATTTGGCATTTTCTCTTGGTTTTCGCACGCCAATGGCTTGTCTTATTGCGTCTCGTTCTCGATACAACATCAGACAATGTATATCGTTGCCGGTACATTCGGTTCGGGAGTGTATTCTGTCGTTGTGCTACATGCATACATGGTTCGCAAAGTTCAACAGAATGAAATTTCGTGTCATGTTTTGCATGGTATCGATTGCACTGCGCAGTATACCATTCTCATTCTCGCATACTTAAGACAACGGAAGCCAACATAGCATGATAATGGCATATAAAATGAATCGACGTCCAGATTTACTTCCTTATCGACGTTGCATTGAGTGTAATCAACAGCCATGTAAAGCGTGAGGGCAGTGTCAAAGTCTACTCAAAGGAATTTAGGGAGGCCTTCCCTGCGCTACTCATATAATAATCCATAATGTTCTAGTCACTGTTCCAGTCGAATAAATGCAGTTTGCAAGGACATGGTATTGTAAACCATTTCAGTGGATGATATCATATAGGTTGTACATACCAAGACACAGGCACACGTTGGCTATTGTCCGTAACTCTTACGGAATTATTCAGGTCCTTTTAGATGTAAATCATAGTTGTTTCATACAGATGACTAGGAGAACCCAGATGACTAGAAGAACTGTAGTAGCATAATAGACATTTTACCCAGGGCAGTGTTCTATTGAATAGTAGAAGAGGAAAGCTTCATATCGTACTATCGTGCCATCTTTGGGCCTTTCATCTATTGAGCTTTGAGTAGTAGGGTTCCTAATCTGCTGATATAGTGTACTGTTTGCGAAAAAATGGGTGAAGCGCCTCTCGGTATAATGATGCATATGACAGATATTGGGACAATACAAAAGATATTTGAGGATCCTGTGAATTTTCTGCGATCAATGATTTTACTCCTTCTGAGAAAACAATGATGTGCTGGACTATGTGTATGTAAGAGATATCGTGTCCATTGTATGCATCTCTTGATTTTATCTTTCCATTCATCATTGTTTTTTATAATTGGTATGTGAGGGATGCAGCTATCCCAAGGTATATCAATGATAATTTATTCTTTGTTATCATTGGGGTTGTCGCGAGTCGAATCCCCAGCTCCAGGTTTCGCCACACTTCGCCTTCAAAGGTCCACCCAAACTCATCTGCCACGAGGCTGCCATCGGTGACTTTATCCTAGCCGGTATTAACTTCACCCTGCTTAATATCCTGACTCGCATGGACTCTGTCCTGGTCTACTGCTCCCCACCAGGGCCTGGGGAGCCCGCGTCCTGCGACTTGCTCGTTAAGGTGGCCGCAGCTTGTTCGCAGGCAATCGATCAAACACTCAGAACCGACACCCACCAGCCGCACAGGCCGTTTGGGAAGTTGTCCCTTCAGGAGGCGTGTACCAACTGTCCCGCTGTGGGGAGTGATCTTGCTCGGCAAGAGTCCTGGATGTCCTTGGTTTGAGTTCATGGCGAAATGTGAGAAATTCGCCATTGTATCTTCGACATGGATCAAGTCGGCGGTGGTCCTCGGTAACGTGATGTCGAAACGAGGTATGGCGACATAGAGGCCTCAATCAGATAGAATGTATGAGGCATAACGAACCCATTATTTGGACTCCCCAAGCTGTGTAGCTGCGCACGTGTTGTACCAAAGACAACATAGTATCAAGATCGTCCTTGACGCGGTGCAGCTTGCCCTCGTCTGCAACGATCTTGTCGTCCTTGGCGTCGTAACAGCAGGCTTCGGTGGAGCATACGTCAAAATCCACATCAGCTTGACGGACAACAATCTCAGATTGATTTGAAGCCCCTCACCTTGGACGCACCAGGGTAGAGACGTGGCCCGGATCGACCCGTCGAACACGTTATCGACACCGGTGATGCTGCACCCATAAGCAGACATCCGTTCAAGATGAGTCCCCTCGAGCTAGATGAGCTCCGTAAACAGCTTGCCGAACTGTTGGATCTGCGCCTGATCCGGCCGAGTAGTTCGCCCTGGGGGGCCCCTGTATTGTTCGTACGCAAGAAAGACGGTACTATGCGACTGTGCATTGACTACCGTGCTATCAACCAAGTCACCAAGCGCAATTCGCACCCTTTACCACGGATCGATGAATGCCTTGAACGCCTTGGCGGTTGCAGTCGGCTGAAAAGTGGAATACTGGCTCACCAGTTCGGATTTACGCGTTCGTTCCTGCATGGAACAGCTTCCTAAACAGAGGAACCCAGATGTACGCCACGTAGTCCATCTCCGAAACTATGATCGCCGGCTTGTCTTGGAGCAGATGGGGACCTTGGTCTAGTAGATTCAACATGTGCTCGAAGATCTGGAGAGCAGGCATGAGACCGGTCGAGTGGTGCTTGCCATAGATTTTGTACAGGTACAGAAGTCCCATTTTGATGTTGGAAGTTTTGTTCAACGTGGCATCGATGGCCTTAGACAGGATCCAAAGAGAACGTGTGTCGAATCGCATGTTTGCTTTGTAACAGCTCACTGATCTGTTGCCATTCCGTTGCGGCGAAAAGCTTCTGTTGGGGAGTGTACGAATGATCACCCAGGTCCAAGATCGACGACAACCCATTGGACATGATTTTTGCGCTGTCGCGGTGACAACGGATTGCCGCGCTTGTATTCGTCGTGCAGAAATGTTGCTTTTCGTTCGTTGACAGTCGCGATGGAAAGTAGCGCGCTGCCGCATATGACACCATCCGACTCGATTAGTTCAGCGGGAGGTGAAAGCGTCGCATTGGTATCGACGGTGGACGAGGAGGATGTTGATGTCACTGCATCGTTGGGCAGTTCAGTAGACGAAGCTTCAAATATTTGCCGCGATTCGTCTACAGATCGTTTCTTGATCTCCCGGGCGTATAGCTTATCCGCACGGCTGCACCCAATATGTTATATTCTTTTGATCCCCTGAGCGTATAATTTATCCGTGCGGCTACTGTTTTTTGGAGCCGACGAATATTCCTGCGGCCGTTTGGTGTCCATCGACGATCCTTCGAGTTCTTGGGAGTGCTGCGCCATCAGCGAGGTTTGAATACTCGAGACGCTTGATTCCAACCTGGATTGAGCCCTTTGTCGTTTGCGCATTACAGTGGCAAAATCGTGCCAGAAGTAGTTGTTGGCTACGTCTTTTTCGCTTTGCCTAGCTGCTTCTTGACTCGTGTCACTCCTGCACACGTAGTCAATCTCCGAAATTGCGGTCGCCGGATTGTTTTGGAGCAGATGTGGATCTCGGTCTAGCAGATTCAAAGTGGTCCATGTCTCTAGCTAGCCTATCTTGAAGCTCCTTGCTAGGTCCGGTCGGGCTCAGACAGCTCGATGAGGTCCGCTTCAGGAAACTCGCGGTCTTGATGCGTCCCACTCAAGGGGTTTGCTTGCGTGTGTGGGAGTTCCCTCAAACCGCCGCGCTTGGTCTTTTGAGCGGTTGCCTTAACCAGGCCTTGGGGAGCGCTGAGACGAGTCAAAGCGTGGAGACGGAGGGGAAAGGCTCTCGCGAGCTATGTGCTCGATGCTACCGCAGTTACATCAACGATCCTTCTGCCTTCTGTTGCCTTCTGTTGCCTGAGTCTCGCGTATAAGAAGCTAATTGCCGAGCACCGCCGCGAGGTTTCCAATCCTCTCGCAGCCGTAGTTGGGTTGCGTCCAGGTCCATGGGAACATCCCAGACATGCCCTAGGCGCATTCCTACGCAGCTTCAATGAATCCGACTGCATTGTAAGCCTCGGTGAGGTTGGCGGTAGCCTTGAGGAGGGACTGCAAGTGTGTCTCGTACTGGAGACCTCGAACAAACTGGTGAGTTGCATCCCAGTCTCAATTTAAAATAGTTGCATACCTTTGTACATTGTTATTAGTGTTTTCTTGTTCAGGTCTTCATCGGTCATTTGGGTTAAATCCCGCATAGTGTCACGAGACTCAGCGATGTACTGGCGAATGGTTGACGGTGATCCGCTGCAGCCTTTGAAATCGCTGCCTGGCAAGCTGGCTGGCGTCTGCAGGTTTGAATACTTCACGGAAAGCCACCTTGAACTCTTCCCACTTGGGCGGCAGTGGTGTATGGAAGTCCTTTTCCACTTGTTACCACCATATCGCGGCCTGGCCTCGAACAAGCGTAGTCGCGTCTTCTACGCGTTGTTGATCGTGAAGTGATGGATGTAAGCCAAGATGTTTATCCAATGAGAGCAGCCACGCTTTGACAGCAGCGAGGAAGCGGTCGTTTCTATAGAGCTCCAGTGGTACCGTCTTGATCGACTTGAAATTCACTTTCTTTGTGTTGCAGTTGCATCTGCCGCAGCATTTGTTGCATGGTTGCTGCTCCCAGTCTTTAAGTATTTTTGCGACTCGAGCGAACTACTATAGTGGACAGAATTTACCTTCAAGTGAGGCCGGGCAGTTTCAATACCATCTTTCTCGCCATTCTTGTCAACTTTGGTGTGTAAAGATTAGAAAGAGGGGCGGAAGAAGCTTAAAGCTTGAAGAAGAGTTTCACCTGTCCCTCAGATCTGATTGGTGGGATGCCCTAAATAATGCCGCCATAGACGTAGGCAGCAGGTTCATTCTCCAGCGATAGCAGTAAATTGTCTCCTCTCCTCTTGATCGAACCAAATCTTGGCGTTGTGTGTGTGAAATAGCCAAGCACAACAGTGGGGTCTCTTTCTCCAGAATGGATGACAGTTTTTCTTCTACATGCCTTCAAAAATGAGCCTTAGCTTCTCGAATTGACACCTGCTGTATGTACTTCTGTGTTCTACCACGAATACTCACGATGAAAGGGGAATACTCCCGACCTGCATTGTGTTAGACATGCCATAATATTACAAGTATCGTGAAAGGGGAGCTTCTCACAGTGTATCTGTGCAGCACCTCAATTGCTAGAGAAGATAATGCTTCCCGATTCTAATATGCACCTTGTAGGTTTTGTGCTGACTTGCTGGAGCAATTTGCAAAGCAAGACATGATGGTGGTCGCGTGTGCTGGAAGAAGCAAAAAGGTCTGTACTCAAGGAGGTGTAGGAACAGCCGCCACACCCGTTGGCGACTTTTATAGTCGCGGGTTTCGCACTGCCCAAGGTCACAATACTTCACCCCTCAAACTTTGTCCTATCCTACACCACACCACTTAATGCATGATGATTTTGTGGACGCGTTATTTACTTGATTAGAAACCTACAAATCGGGGAGCGGGGACTGACATCATTTGCGGATTTCGCACTCGTTTCGTATTTCTTGTCCTCTTGCCGTCTTTTACATATAGACTGTACGAAAAAAAGCATCGACCCTCTCCCGTAGTCTTCTTCTCCTGACATATGCCAGCTCCTGTCGTAATTCAGCAGAGACCTTCACCCAGTACTTGCTCTTCTGACGACACCTCAGCCACCGAAATCAAGTCTTCTTCGTACGATTCCTCTTATTCTTCCAACTCCAACATGAGCGATCCCGTCAAAAGCTACAACAAACTGCGACGACAGGGCTCGAGAAGCTCGGTTATCTCGCCGCCTAAGTCTGGCAAATCGAAAACAGAGGGTTGGATTCAAATTATCGCTCGGTTTTTATCTCCTACGGTTCGTTCATTGTCTCCCTTTGTTAGACACCACGTCTTCTAGTTGGTTCCAGCACAAGAAGCATTTCTTTATCTTGAGCAGCGCAGGAAAACCGATCTGGACGAGGTACGTCTTATCACATACTGATGGATGCTTCGAATAATGATAATAATAATAAAAAAAGATATGGCGATGAATCACGAATATCTTCTTTGATGGGTGTTATACAAGCGATTATATCCTTCTTCCAGGACAGCGATGATACCATAAAGTAGGACGAATCCTGATCCCATGACTTATATTAATGTGACAAAAAAGATCCATTCATGCAGGCGAACACAACTTTGTTTTCCTCCTCAAAGAGCCGCTCTATTATGTCGCTGTATCAAGAACAGGCGAATCCGATGGACAGGTTTTACATCGCGTTCTTTGCGCCCGAAAGAGTGGGACTCAGATTAACCTTCTTTGTTAGCTCAGAGACCAACTGTTATACCTCCACAACCAAATCCTCAGTGTCCTGACCAGCGTTCAGCTGACACGCATCTTTGAGCAACGTGTCAACTTTGACCTACGCCGTTTGCTGGGTGGTAAGAAACAGAAAACAAGCGCATCGGAGGATGGCGTGATAGCTGATGCTCCCGTGAAGGTACCGAGGTTTTTCTGGACAGTCTGTCGACACTGTTCAACAAGGATCACAGTTTCATGCTGAGTGCACTGCAATGTCTCCGACTCAGCCGGTCTGCACGGGACCAGGCCGGATCGATTCTCAGCAAGGGCCGCGTCAAGGCAAGCCAACACCAGTATAACAGAGAAGGGATCACGCCTGACTGATTGAATTTGTTTTAGAACCTATTGTATGCTATGATCGTTGCCAAAGGCCGGTTAGTGACGCTTTTGCGGCCACGCAAGCATAGTCTCCATCCTTCCGGTAAGTAACAAACAGCTGCGCTACGGTTCTTCTATATATAACCCCTTTGTTTAGATCTGCATTTGCTTTTCAACATGTTGACGGGATCAACCACATTTCATACCGCTGAATCATGGACGCCGCTTTGCCTACCCAAATTCAATTCAAAAGGTTTTCTGCACGCCTATATATGCTATATCGAAAAGAATGTGTCGGTGGTCATGATCAGCACAGACAAGGACAAGTTCTTCGAATTGAGCGACTGGAAGACCGACATTGTTGATGTAAGTGATAGAAAAAGGTTCATGCTTTTGCTGGCTCACTTAAACACTTTACTAGTCGCTCAAGAAGCAGGAGGTCCTCCCCCAAATAGCCGAAGCAGCAGACAAATTGTATAGAATAGGTAAAGAGCCGCGTGTAGGTTTCTAGTGGATGGATCTGACACGATGCATGATAGACGACATTGGCGCACCCGCGCTGCTTCACTTCTTGTACAAATCCAAGACGCACGTCCAATTCACTTGTCCGGACTTTACAGGTCCTTATGCAAATGATGCAGACCAGAAGCGATTGTACCGACTCTATCTGCATGTCTATAATCGCATGCACTGTCGGACGCGACCACTGAAATTGTATTATTACGAAGGCGACAACGAGGTCCTTTTGGGATGGGTAAGGCAGACATGGGAACGATATTGGAGTGATTGCCTGTGTATTCATCCAATATTAGATCACATCGTCGTTTGAGCTCTATGTTGTGTTTGGTGCCGGCACCTCCAAGCAAATGATGATCTCGAGCTCGAACCAGTTGCTGCGGTGGATCAAGAAAAATGAGGAATCACTTTTTATTCTCGACTCGCCGGTTTTTTAGAACTTTTCATCGCCCTCCTCCTTCTCGCGAAGGTTCATAATCTCCAACTGTCCTTTACCCTTTGTCTCGGCCTGAAGCAAGTCGTTGATCTCGCGGTATTTGCCAGGATCGACCAAGGCAATCTATATGAATATATATATATATATATATATACAACATACATGCGTGTTACAAACCTCAGAATACCATAAAATACACACGCTTTCTTTTTCCGTACCAGTTCATATTCACCCTCGAATTCTTCATCTTCAACCGAGGTCACCAGTGGCACCAACTTCTCGCGCAGTTTCTTGGTTTCTTTTGACTGAGGAAGAGTGACACGCACTCGCATCTGCGCACGCTGGATGGGCAGGATCTGCTTCTCCTGCAACTGCTTGATGACATCCAAGGCTTGGGACTTGCTACTACGTTTCGGGTTGACGCTCAGGTGCAGTTCTTGCATGGCTTTTTCAATCATGGTGACCGTGTAAGGTCGCTTCGTCTGTGGGTTGACGCAGTGATCGGTCACGATTGTGGCGATATCACGCCACATCGACTCCAGTTGGTTGCTGCGCTCCTTTTCTGCTACTTGCAATTCGCCCTTCTTCAAGATCTGTATCATCATACGCCGTTGAGTAACACACCTGTCTGCGCTGCTTCCAGATATTACCTCTTGAATCACTTTATCGACGTCGTCTGTCTTGAAACACTTGTTGAGATCGTCTTTGCTCGCCACCTGACCTTTGGAGACATTGATGAACACATTGTGAATCTGGAGAACTTCATCGAGGTCGGTCTCCCTTGAGTCTATTGTTATTAGGCGGTTCGCTAAGCTGCCGTTTCGGAGACTCACACATTGGAGCGCCATTCCATGACTTTGTTCTTGTAGCACGCCAGCTCGAAACGCTTGCCGGCCTTTCGTAATCGGACGACAGAGACGTTCGTCAATCTGTAGGGTCAAATTAGCGCATGTCGACTCAAGGCTCGCTTTCAACTTGCTTGATTTGTGTGTTGGGCTGTTGAATGACCATTGTGTATATGACTCGTTGTGGGAAAGTAGAAGGAGGAGGAGTTAATAAGCGAGAGGCCAGAAACGAATCGAACACTTTCAGACATAAAAACAAGCCACTCCGCAGTATATGCATAGAAAGACATCCATCATCTTACGTATCAGGTGAGCTCCCACAAAGGCCATGTCTATCTTCACGTTCTTTTCCAGGTATTCGTATCCATAAGACGAAACATGCCCTGAAACCAAATACTCGAGCGAGCAAATCAAACAAAGTACATATGCATATGTGTGTATAGGATAGATCCATGAGTCAAATGCATGAATGGCGGGAATTGAACATTTTGTTTGTTTTTGGAGACACAAATACTGTAGACCATCAACGAATTACTGCTCCTCCTTGAGGATCTTGAGGATGTTCTCGAACGTATCACGGATCTGCTTGGTCGAATCACGCATACGCAGGGTAACTGTGTTGTCATCCACGGTTTGGAAATCGATCGTGATGGCGTACGGGATACCGAGCTCGTCATAGCGGGCATAGCGACGGCCGATCGAGGTCGAACTGTCGTCAGTGCGGGTCGAGACGCCGTTCTTGCGCAGCTCGCGCGAGAACTTCTTGACAAAGGGCGCAAAGCTCTCATGGTTGGACAAGGGCAGGATGCAGCACTTGAAGGGTGCGACCGAGGGAGGGAAGGAGAGCACGTTGCGGGCCTCGTCTTCCTCACGCACCCACCAGCTGTGCTCCAACAGGGAATACAGGATACGACCCACACCGAACGAAGGCTCAATGACGTTGGGAGTGTATTCACGGACTACTCCATGTAAGTCGGATGTTCTTCAAAGAATAAATATGTATATAGATGTACTTACCGTGCTCAGTCACAGTGACGCGCTCGACCTTGACATCGTCCTTGGAGACTTCATAGGTGGTACCGTTCGCCTCAACCTTGGACACACCGGTGGTCTCGAGGTCCTTGGCCAGGCGCTCGAAGCACTCGTCCGTGTTGGCGAGCATCGACTCCTCGACAGCCTTGGCGTCCTTCTTAAACTTGGGACCAAACGTCTTTTTGTTGATCTCGAGCTGCCAGCGCTCAACCTTGACCGGCTCGGCCAGCTGCTCGCGCACAACAAGCTTCTCCTTGGTGCGGACCGAATGCACCGTCAAGTCGTAAGCCGAACGATCGGCACAGCCAACGCATTCAATCCAGCCCTGAATAGACACAGGTGAGTCTCCCCCTGCCATGGATAGATACACCTCATTCTTTTCTCTTCTACTTACATAGCTCGTCTGGATCTCAGCGTCCCAGCAGTCGCAGGCATAATGGGCCATCTCGTTGTCCATGTGCTGACGGAAGCGCAGCTTCTCATCCTTGATACCAATCTTGATCAAGAATTGGTAGATACGCGCAATGAAGTAACCCAAGGTCTCGTTATCGATGATCTTCTTTTCCACAGCTTCACCGACGGTCATCTCCTGGATGGTGGTCTTGCCCGAGAGCTGGACATCCTTGGCAAGGAGCTTGATCTTGGTATCCTTAACGTCAGCGAAACCGGCGTGGCTCTTGTCAAGGGGATCGACATAGTGCTCAATCTCGGCCATCGTGAACTCGCTGTAAAGGCCATAGTGAGAACATGTATCCTACAGACACACACACATAAGCACACAAAAACTTACCGCACACGCAGGAGACCCGAGCGAGGGCTGATCTCGTTACGGAAGGCACGGCCAACCTGAGCCGAAGCAAAAGGCATCTTGTTGTTGTTGAACTCGAGGAGCTTCTTAAAGTTGAGGAACTGACCCTGGGCCGTCTCAGGACGAAGGTAGCTAGACGGAACAGTGTAAGCCGCGCATCACCAGTGCCATCATAATTATGACGCTTACCCCTTGAGATGGCCAGTGGGGCCAATGCTGCTCTCGAACATCAGGTTGAACTCCTGGGGAAGCGAGAGCTCGTTGCCGGACTCGGGCGAGCGGATGTTGTATTTCTGCATGATTTGGCCGAGCTCTTCACCGCCAAAGTTGTCAATCTAATCGTGGATCAGAGCCCATACTTGGATAGACACACATCCTTCGTTTGGTTCGTACCTTGGCCAGGATCTCTTCGTAGGCCTGGCGCTCTTCCTCGGGCAACTCGACCGCAACGACAGCACCCTTCTTCTTCTTGGTCTTCTTTTTCTTGTCATCCACAACTGGGGCCTGAGCCGCACCACGGGCCTCACGGTCGCCCTGGAGACGGGCTTCGAGAACAGCCTCAATGAGATGGTCGGCACGGAAGATCTCGCCGTTCTTGAGATCCTTGCACATCCAATCCGCAAACTTGTCGACGTGACCGGAGGTCTTCAGGACATCGTGCGTGTTCATGATGGTTGTGTCGAGCTCCAGCATTTCTTCCTCAAGGACAAAGTGGTTGCGCCACACGTTGATAATGTTGTTCATGAGTGCACAACCCGTCGGACCATAGTCATAGAAACCAGCGACACCTTGCAAGACGCATGAGATTGTATTCTTTTCTAGTTCAATAGAAGAAGCTTACCGCCGTAAATCTGGAAGGCCGGGGCGTAGAAGAAGCGCTGGGTCACGAGCTGCTCAAGGGCGGCGCGATCAAAAGGTTTCTCTGACATCGTGTGCTGGAAAAAAAAAGGGAAAGAACACGTTCGACAGGGAGAGCTGCCAAAAATGGGCCCAAATTCCCAGCCAAAGCCACACATATTCTAACTGACTCATCCATTGATGTGTATAACACTTGCCCAATTAACTTCCCATGGTGACGTACTGTACATGGTGTTCTACCTTTCACCTGCACTGGGAACAAAAAGATATGATTCGTTCTATCTTCTAATTTTTATTCAACAGAGGCTATCTCTTGCTGATCCAGCCAAGTGCGCGAAGATAGCGAGCCACGGCGGGAGTGACGGCAGCGGGGATGGAAAGCCGCAAAGGCAAGAGTAAGGTCTTGTGTATGCCGTACGCAATTACAAACAACGAGGTCAGGGACGGCTTCTCGCCATGGTCTGGACTCGCTTCGCGTGTGTGCTCCAGGCCTATCCAGCTCTTGACTTTCTCTAAAGCGTAGTCTTCTGTCTTTTTGACCTGGTCTGCGCCCTTGACGCTAATGACCGCCATCGTCAGACTGAGGTCGAGCACGCTCAGCGCGAGATAGACGCCCACGCCGACCGCACCGTATTTCTTCATGAACCCTTTGAACTTGCTCCTCTTGCTTTCTCCTTGACCTTCCTCCTTGACCGTCACGAATGAACGCGTCATGCGTGTGGAGCAAGGTGAGAGTCGTGGTGATGGAGGCGGTATGCGATTATGCTGCGCTCTGACCGAAGGAGGACACCATGGAGGAGTGCGTGTGGTATAGAGACGCACACGAGATGGAGGCAGAGGTCGAAAGGCAAGAGACGTTATACGTAACATGGCGGTGGATAAAAGAGGAAAGCAGCAGATCCGGCTGAAATGAACACGCATGAAATCATTCTGTGTCTTAGGTCGCACAGACCACCCGAGGAATTTACCAACTACAGTATTCGTTGTCTTAGGCTATGACGTCCACAGCACTACAGTATGTATCTATCTCTATCGTCCTGGTGACAATTGGGAAAACGATAGACTTTTAATACGTTATGCCAATTCTCTACTATTTTACGATTTGAACAAAGACTTTACATTACCAGACCAGAGACCAGTATCATACATGAAAATGGTGATTTTTTAAAAAAATTCCTACGGAAAAAGATCAAAGACTGACAATGTTCATCCTGAAAAGATCACACACTGTGCTGTAAGGCGCGAATAATATGGACATATGCCTTTCATTACACAAGCAGGTCAGAACCGGTCAATGTTCATCAGTAAAAGTCAGCAGGGTGAATCTTCAGATGTCTGTACTTTACGTTCCTGCACTCCAGACAGATCATGTATTACCAGGTCAACGTGCTGCTTACTGCTGCCGTCCCTTCCTTTTTTCCTGTTAGGCGCCATTGCGCCATGGGTACAGCACATCATCAGCAGCGACTATAGCAGAAGCTTCTTTGTATCATGAACACTATCCCACGCGGTTGCTGAGCGATCGTGTGCACTCCCGCGGCTTACAGTTTGAGCAGATGCAGTCCTGGCCGGCATACTTACTCGCTTCGTTCGTTTGATACGCTTCGCACGGGAGAATTAACCTGGCGAAGTAATTGACTGATTGACGCAGCACCTCAAGCGTCATAAGAACGCGTCTTCATCTTCTCCAAATGTAAGTAAAGCGCCTCAGGAGAAGAAAAGAGGCATACGAAAATTCATGATAAATTTGTGCAGAAGGCCAGCCCGACTGAGGTACTCCAGCCACCTCAATCGGACTTCAGATGCATTTGGCGTCCCAAATTAACATCCTAACAGGAACGAACCCGGATTCGAACCTGCGACCTTCCGAACGTTGATCAGACGCCCTGGCCGACTGGTCAACATAGCACGGTTAATTTTATAGTAAAAATAGCCCATTTCGGCAGTATCCTTTATAATACAAAAAATCCTCTAAACCACTTATAGACCCGTTCACACCACTTTAGACCCATTTAGACCACTTGCTCTGCTCCATCGCTTTCTCTTCATCAACAAATAAAGTGTCATTCACTCATGAGCCTACGAGTTTACCTTATAGCACCGTATCAGCGCGAACAACCACCACGTCGACGCTGTTCCCACGCACTTCACTCGGCGTAAGGGCACAATGCTGTGGCCTGATCACCACCCTTATAACAACGACACGCTTTTTTCATTCAAATGTGCTGCCATCCTCCAATGCACTTTTACAATGATCAGCTGCCATCATACAGACTGTATACTATATAGTATATACTATGTACTGTATACCGCATGAGCCATGATACGGCGGGTAACTACATTGAGTTTTTACAAACGGGACTCCAAGATACAGAATTTTACGACCAAACTGCGTTTCACGTATGGTGATTCCAAACTTATTATTTACATAATTATTTTCATTTTTCTGTCTTTTTAAACTAGGACATCTGTCTTAAAGCATCCAGTCCCAATTCATTGCTTTCGCGCCGTCTGGCATCCGACTTGTGCGGAGCATGGTGGATTTCGTCAAACAAGGCCGAGCTACCAAAGCTTTCGTCGAACTTGGCAGCTGCACCTTCAAACCCTACGGCATTGAATCCGCGGGCTTGGTTGATCTCGTCTGACGAATTCCGGAAGAGACCCGACGTCATGGACTCCCAGAGCGAGGAGCGACGACGTTGGTTCGGCGCAGACTATGCAAGCGTCAGTTTACGGCTGTCAATAGGCCACAGTGGACTTACAGAAATCGAGGACGACTGGCCGGATTCGTTTGCAGCGTTCATCTTGTCTTGCATTTCTTGCTGTTTGGTGATACTGAATTGAGCCATGTGAAGTTCAACAAAGAAAAAGATGCTGAGAGTGTGTATGGGAGAGCCCTCCTTCCTTTATATCCCCTTCCAGAACGAGGCCTATAAACAAGCGCTGTCACCTGGTTTATGCAGCTGCCGTGTGAACCCTCCCAAATATGACAACCACCCCCCCCTTCACACACCATGCTATCTTTTCTTTACCCTGTCTTATTTCAGCCTTATCTCGTAGTTGCGTGCAAAAAAAGCGAAGGATAGTAGTCTATCAGCTGCAAGATCAAGCCCGAAGGCCGAGTATGCATAGCCTACGGGTACCAATAGACCATAAAGCGACGAAAAGCAGGTGGGCTACCGGGTTGTAGGCCCATGAGAAAATACAGCCGAAGCATCTGCTTTCTCACATTTTAGGCCATCAAACCAAACCAATCTCGTTCTTTATCATACTTTATGCGCATCAACTCGCGTTTTAGCGCGCGCTCGTGTCATGACGGACTTTTAAGAACGCCGTACTATCTATGGTGCTGTTTGCCCCATTCATCCAAAAAAGAGAAAAGTTTGATAGTCGGTCAATTTTAAATACATGATATGTCTTGTGTATGTGTGTAAGGTGTGTATATATGTGTGCGTGTGTATGTGTGTGAGGGGTAGGTAAAGAAGAAAGTAAGACGGGAAGGATAAGCAAAGGAGAAGGTGATGAGGAGGGGATGGATAGAAGTAAAAACAAAGGAAGGTGTAGAAGGTGAGTTGGCATTAAAGATTTAGGTTAAGGTTGGTTCCTCGAGCATGGACTTTTTGACCCTAAGTAATATACTCGTCTTCCACTGATCAAGCTTTGTCATTTGATCAAACTCATACACCTTTTGGGTAAACATCTCCAGATCGTCCTCCTCTATGCACTCCAATATAGACTATGTCCATTGAGTACATAATATGCATGAGTGAACCCTGAAACCAGCAAAATGGGCGTCGTACCTGTAAGAATTTGTATTCACGCGTGTTTTCGAAGGTGATGTCCATGTTGCAGTATCTCTCGAGTGCGCGCTTTGTCCGAACATGATCCTACCGACATAATTGAGTGACATAAAGAAAAAAAAGAAAGAAAAAGAAAGTCGCGTGGCATGACAAAGACTTACGCCGCTGCACAGGTGACACAAACCCGCCTTCAAAAAGTATTCCTTCAGTGACCACTTGGTCAACTGATTGTCCATCGAGGCGGTGGCCACCTCCTCGAATTTCTCGATTGCGAGCTCATATTTCTCGAGTTGGGCTGCGAGATAGGCAACCTTCAGCAGACACTTGTTGACCATCCTAAACAGAGGCTATTTAATGACCTATCGCTGCCCGACCTTATTCTCTTTCACTTACGCCTGCGAGTCATCGGCCATGTAGAGCTGAGCCGCCTCCTGCCAGTTTTGAAGCGCACCCTCGAGGTCAACGATATCCGATTCGTAAATCTCGGCGATTTCCTGGTGGTGTTTGGCAGCATTTCGAAAGTTGGCTGCGTCCTTGTCGATCGCGATAGCATCTTTCAATGCTCCAATGGCAGCTAAACCAGAAACATGAGCATCATGAGCCACTAAGGAGGCTTAGAGCATTAGATGATTTACCTTCCGGATTGGATTTCTTGAAGCATTTGGCAGCGTTTTCGAGGGCCTTGGACGCTTCGTAATTGGTGTCGGGTGTTTTCTTGAAGAGATCGGCGGCTTTTGTAAAGGCATCCCCGGCTTCTGGTACTTGAATGTACTTGAGCATACAGAGCATATGGAGCAGGGATAATGATGAAAAAAAAAGGGGGGAAGGGAAGGGGAGGAGAGGGACCAAGGGATCGAGAAGATGAAGATGTAAAAGAGGTGGTTATTGGGTATGTGCCTTACAACGTTGTGCCAATTTAAAGGTGTTGCCCGCCTTCTCAAAGAGTTCGGCCGCTTCTTCTTGCTTATTACCACCTCCAAACCAAGACCATCCGTTGAGTCGTTTATCGGCTTGTTGCAAGAGTTCCTGTGCTTGTCGCTCTGACATGGGGTGCGATGAAAGTGGGAGAGCAGAGTAGAGAAGATAATAGAAAGAGACAACAATGAGGAAGTGGAAAGAACCGAAAGGGAGTCAGACACGCGATCCGTAGAAGAAGCAGAAGATTGAGGCCGGCAGAGTAGAGTAGAAGATAGGCTGGACGGGTGGGCCAAGGCTTAGATCGAAAACAGGTGGTGAAGGTGGAATGGAAGAAAAGACGGACACGGCTTGGGTTGCACCTGGGGCGGCTTCATGACTGGACTTAAAAATCAGGTAAACCCTGACCGAAGAATATGTCATGGACACATGTATGTATGTGTACACACAAACGCACACACACAAAGATCGAGTCATTATTCCAAACAATTCCAAACATTGCAGTATGTGTGTATTCTACACTCCCATGTATGTGCAACAGACAAAATTTTCTTTTTTCTTCTTTTCTGCTCTTATCGTACAGATGTGTCTTCTTTAAAAGCCCTCGACGCGCTCTTGGATCTTGAGCAGATCCGAGTAGATACCAAACGAAGTGACGGCAGCACCTGCGCCCGCGCCCTGGATGATGAGACCGTTGGGGAAGTATTTGGTCGTGAACTTGATGATGTTGTCGCTGCCCTGGAGCGAGGCAAACGGATGCGAGCCCGGGTATCTGCACAACAAATACACGATAAACATACACGCTCTTAGTTCCTCTCTCAGCTCTTTGTTGCTTCTGTTTACCTGATCAGCTTCACGCCGCTCTTGCCGCCCTTGACATCGACCAAACCGACGTAGCGCAGGACCTGGCCGTCCTTCTTGGCCTCCTCGTTCAACCGGGTGAAGTGGTCATCGAACTCGGGCAGCTTGGCCATAAACTCATCGGCAGTGGCCACACCCTGGAGGGGCTCGGGCACAATGTTCTCCACAGGAAGCGTTGACAGGTCGAGATCCACGCCGGCCAGACGGCCGCAGATCGTGACCTTGCGAGCGACGTCCATGCCGTTCAGGTCATCACGCGGGTCAGGCTCGGTATAGCCGAGTTCCTTGGCAACCTTGACATTCTCAGAGAAGGGCGCGCCGTTGCCACCGGACAGGGACGAGAAGTTGTTGAACAAGTAGCTCAGGGTGCCGGAGAAGATACCCTCGATGGTCTCGATCTCGTCGCCGGTCTTGACCAAGTCTGAGAGGGTGGCCAGGACAGGCAGACCCGCACCCACCGTCGACTCGTGGTAGGCCAGCGCCTTGCCGGAGCCACCGAGGTTGGCCGCCACCGAGCGGATGTCGTTGTACAGCGAAAGAGGGCCGGAGAAGCCCTTCTTGTTGGGCGTCACAACGCTCACCCCCGCCTTGAGCCAGGCCGGGTACAGCTGCGCAACCGCGTCCGAAGCAGTGCAGTCGACAATCACGGAATGGTCCTTGGCCTCCGAGAGGTACTTGGCAAACACAGCCAGATCAGCCGGGACGCCATTCTCGAGATCGTTCTTCCACTCGGTCAAGGAAAGGCTGCTGTACTCCGTGTCAGACAGGACCATTTTCTTCGAGTTGGTCAGTCCCACCACCTTGAGACGCTTCGCGCCCGTCGCCTTGAGCTGAGAGAGCAATTCAGAGCCAACGAGACCCACACCGACAATGCCAACGTTCACCATTTTCGAGAAAAGAATACAGAAACAGAAGAGAAATTGTAAACGCGCTTCTTTTTACTTTTTTTCGTTTGACGCTATATTTTTTGCGGCCAATACCGCGCCAGATCTGTTGCATCATCTTTCTCAGATTGCATGTCAAAATAATATACTCTTGATATTACCTACTTTGATCAAGGCCTTTTCGGGTCTATGCGCTTATCGTAGTCGCTTAGATCCATCGTGATATTCTCATATTCTTCTTTGCTTGCAGATTCACATATATGTGGGAGTTTTATTTCGGAATCAGCGCGTGGTGACTCATTCTATCGCCATTTCGATATGTGATACATCCTTCACACGCAGGAATCGATCCACCATAGACTACAGTGCAGCTCTCGCCCTCCGGAAATACATACGGTCGAGCGGCAACAGTATGACAACTTAGGGTGTAACCTATGAGAATCCCTATTTGCTGTGGCTGTACAGTACTTTGTTCTATGTGCACATACACAAAATATGTCTCAGTATCCAAGCAATAAATGAGCTCACTATTTTTCTGCCGTCCGGGGAACCAATCCGACCCGGGCCTGAATCCCTTTTCTTTCAATTAAGCTTTCGAATGTTTTTCTCCACGATCCGGCGCACCCTGCCGTCATGGCAACGATCCCGGGCATGTTTCTATTCGACTTTTGCTGAAGGAGACTATTGCATGATGCGGGAACTGCGATCCGGCCGTAAGAGTCTGGTGGGACCTCTCGAAAACGGGCTGCATCGTGATTTCAAGGGTGGCCTCATTCACCATAAAGATCTCATTGGTCAACCCGCTCGGACGATCGTGCGTACACACAACGGTAGCTCTATTTACTCTATATTCTGTATATCCACTTACAGACCAATCTAGGCACATATGGTTTTATGCTGCATGAGCCTACCCTCGAAGAGTAAACACCCTTTCTATTTTTACATTTTTTTTCTTCCATTTTTTTTGACAGCCGATTTCTCATCAATCATGCAGGTACGTCGTCAATGTACCACGCAACTGTACGCCCATTTACCCCAAGGATGCCTCGGCGATCGTACGTCCAATTTCGTATGTCAAATCCCTCCAAATATACTCATCCCCGCCCTAGGTACAAATGCTCGATATTGATCCGGGTCAGCGCATCCTCGAGGCAGGCACAGGTAACGGCGCCTTGACGCTGTACCTTGCCCGCGCTGTCCACGGTCCAGGCGGTCGCATCGACACCTTCGACGTCAGGGAATCCCATGCAAACATGGCCAAGAAACACATCCATCGGTTCCGCCGCGGAAAATACCAAGACACCGTCGCTTTCAACATCGGGTCCGTCGCCGACGCCGCCGCACCCGAGTCGACATACGATGGCATCGTATTGGATATGCCCGATCCGAGTGTCGTTCTAGAGTCTCTGCTTCCATCGCTTCGCAACGACCGTTTTATTGTGTGCTACCTACCCAACATGACTCAGGTGCTCGATTTGGCCCAAACCATCCGCAGTCTGCCGCTGGTCATGGAGGACTGTATAGAGTCGGAATGGAAGGAATGGGAGGTCCGTGCGACCGTGATCCGTGCCAAGGAAAAGGAGAACGAAAAGCACGATGCCTGGGTCTGCCGACCCAAGAACTTTGACGTCAAAGGTCATACGGCATTTCTTGTCAAGCTGCGTAAATGCGCGCCGACCATCGTGTCCCATACCCCTGACACTAATACTGCCGAAGCAGCGGCAAAAGCAGAAGACACTTTGTAAATACATACTTGCTAGATGGATGGATACTTTATTTCAGCAGCTCCGGGTGCTCATCCCAGAACTCTTGTCCGATGATGTCGAGGTGAAGCGGAACAGGTACGAGCTTCATACGCTCGACGGGCTCGCCTGTGTTGGGTGATATGCTTGTCACCTTGGTCTGATGAGGGTGAGTTATGTTTCTCAAAAAGTATCCTTAATCGTACCTTTTGACGGATAATGAACGATCCCTTTCGATAGATTTGCTCGATTGTGTTGTAATTGATGTTATGCTTCGTGAACAGAATTTCGTGCTTGTCCTTTGAAAAGGTACCCTATGCGTAACGGAAAGAAGTTAACACGGGCCAATCGGGATCATGTATCATGTATCATGGATACGTACTCGTAGCTGTGCTTCGGCTTCTGTTTCCGTGACACCCGAATGTACGATAGCCCAAAAGGTCGTGTTATACAAGTTATTGATATGACCTAGGTATATTAAAAGGGTTATCACTTGTTTTCAGCAGACGGATCATATTGGATTTGCTTACAATCGGCTTGCCGCCAGCTTAAATAATCCCTCAAGTTCTGGTCGGATGGGTAACACACGACACGCGAGTCAAAACAAGGTGGATACCGTAGTGCGTCGTCGCCAAAATACTCCTTCCAGCGCATCACATAGTTGGCCGCAAATAAACTGACCACGGTAGACGAAATCTTACTGCAATAGCATGTGTGTGAATAACGTTCGGCTTTCAAAACGTTTGATCGTACCTGGCTCGCCGTGAGTACAAATTGCAGGATTTGGGCAAGACGAAACTGTGGGTGGCTCCCGGTTATTTTTCGATGCTTTTTCCCAAGTCTACAGAGGTACCTGTATTCGTCACTTTGGCCATAGGCCATGGTGATATCTTTGATATCTTTCATGACTTCAACCGCACATCGATTCATGAGATCAATCGCTCTTCGATCGTTCGGTTTGCTGAAATTGTGTTCTTGAGAGAATCTAGAAAGTCCATGAGACTACGGACTGTTGACAAGGACGAGCATACCGGTGGAAGCCACGGCCATCGATACGTACGACCAGCCAGGTGTTGGGGAGTGCCTTGTCGACGACTTCAAAGTGCCGCACATACTCGTACTTCGAATTAGCCATGCAAAATAAAGTAAAAGAGGATGGCACAGACGGCCCTTCTCCTGTGCATTTTTTTTGTTTTCCATTTATCAAATTTGACAGCATGTCATTTTTGCCAGCTTTGCCATTATATGATATGGTACAGTTGTAAGATTTATCTGCTACCTGCACTGGTTTCTATCACGAGATCGACTGTCAATGTATGCTTTCTCTAACCAGGCTATGGAATTTCGTTCACTTGTTCCTATCCAAAAACTCTACAATCAGCTTATTTGTCCTCACTGACAAACGCTGGTAATTCAATAAGCCTAGAAAAGTATGACGAAGCTTTTAATCATGAAAACGTAGGCTTTGTTGTTGGATCAAATGGGGGAGCGGTAGAAGAAACAGCGAGGATGAAAAAAATAGCTAAAAAATGTTATGATACAAGTAATGCGGATGCGTTTAACAGGCACGTTTGGGTTGCTGAGTCAGGAGGATGCCGTATCTCTTTTTAATAGTGACACGGTGGCGAGAGAACTTGTCGTCGGGCGAGAAACGAGCAGGATGAGCCGACTTGGTCGCACGGCCGCTGGGATCGACCTTCTACTCGATCGACAACAGATGCATTAGCAACCCACTCATGGCGTTCATTTCACTAGAATATACCTTGAGGGTGTAGACACGCTCACCCTTGTCGTTCAGGTAGTACATCAAATACATGGCAGCCGAGATTCGTTTGAAAGAAGAGAGAGGGGACGGACGAAAAATTAAGGGAAATAGGGTCAGTGAGGTTGCTGGCTGGAAATGTGTGACGTGTTTTCCTTCGCAAAGCAGGAGCGGGCGAGCAGCTGCATGAACAGGTGGCGCAAGCACGGGCGCGCGCGCGCAGTGTCGTCTCCTTTGTTCGTTCGTTCGTTATGGAAGTGCAGTGTGTGGATCGACCTGGGGCAGACTACAACACGTTTCTAATCACACTCGAGGAGAATAAGATTCTATTAAACTACCCGCTCGATGCAAGTAACCTGAGTGAGCTGACCGGCATAAACCCCCAACCCGACCCACCATCCCAAGCGCCCTTGGGCCTCCCGGCCGCCGTTGCCGATTCTGCTTCTGCGGCTGCTGCCGATGTTGCTGCGGCTGCTGCCGGAAGTGGAAGCTCCAAATTTGCATTGGATGTCAACTATTCGATTGCCCAAGGTCGGCTTGAGAGCTGTGAAGAGCGCGTGGTGTTTCGCACGCCCAACTTGGACGTAGACATCAACAGTATCAATCTCGTGTTGATATCCAATAGCGATACCATGCTAGGTCTTCCGTTCTTGACAGAGTACATGGGGTACAAGGGCAAAATTGTAGCGGTTGAGCCTGCTATAGAGTTTGCAAGGTAAATCTGAGTGGAACGTATTGCTGAAGAGAGAGAAAAATGAGAATCCAACCCGTCTCTCCTCAATGTATGTAATACAAAGACATCGCATGGAAGAACTCGTGGCGTACTACGGACGTTCTGAATCAGGGTCTGGGATACATCCTGAGATGGCGTCCCATTTCTCACAACTGGGTGGCATGGCTGACAAGTGCACGCTCGACGGCTGGCGATCGATCTATACCCTCACCGATATCAACGCCTCTTTAAAGAAAGTCCAACCTGTCCGCTATGGAGAACAATTGGTAATACCCACAGCATTAGAAGCAGCGTTAGAAACACCTTCTAAACCCTGAATGGTAGTCGCTCTTCAATGTGATCCAATATGAAGCCAGAAAATCAGGCATGAGCCTGGGCAGTGCCAACTGGCTGCTCCAGACCCTCAACTCCAAGATCGTTCTCGTCAATGCATCCAGTACCGTACGCGACCGCCACCCTGCCTCCATCGACTTCGATATTATGGACAATGCAGACGTTGTGCTTGTCAGTGGGGCGCAGATGAGCAGCACATCCGATCGAGGCGATGCTTATACAACGTCTATTAAAAAGATGTTGGCCAAAGCAGGTTAGGTCGAAATGAACATGTTCTGTACGAGTGCCCATGCTCATATGTACGATTAGCCCACACGCTCCATATGAACGGCAACGTCCTCCTTCCTATATCCACTATGAATGCCGTCTTTGACTGGCTCCCGAAATTGTCCAAGCATCTGAATAGCATTGATGCACCACGGCCTATTTACCTCCTCGGCGCCTCTGCGAGCAAGAGTATCAAGTACGGCAATATCAGTGGCGAATGGTAACGGGCCCATATTATATATAAAGTGCAGATCATTAAATAATGACTCATATACCAACCACGCTTTGTGATAGGATGACCCAAGTGCAGCACGAACGAATGTTTGCATCTGAGAAGCCCCTAGAAATCGTGGATGGTGCCACTGTGCATGTGTTTAATGATCTTGCGGCTTTGTCGCGTACCGCGCTACGCTACCCATGTGTCGTGATTGCGGGGGATAGCCTTTGCTTCGGTAAGGGTCCTCTGGCATGGTGCCTGCAGCACTTGTATAACCCGAGCAGGCCCAACAATTGCATCATCATCACAGGTAAAAACACAGCGAAGACAGAAAAAAAAATCCATGGTGCGACAAAGTAATGACGGTCATATAAACATACATATACATTAGACCCAGCCACGACACCCGCCGCGGTGGAGAACGGCCCTACCCAACACTGGGAATTCTGCTATGCGGCGATCGATGCCCGAATGACGCTGACAGCCGTGGTGCGGTGGATCCTCTCACATGACAGTAAACCGAACCAGCGTATTATCTTACCCAAGCACCCGGTGGCGGACCAGCTCGTGGAACAGTGGGCCGACATTTTATCGGGTAAAAAGATACATCAGTATGAGTTTGGAAGTCCTGTTCGCATTCCTCTTGACGAAAAGTACGTGGACATTCATATTTCACAAGAGGTAAATGGCGTCATATACGATCGCTCCTGTTGCTTTTTTTTTTTTTTGCCCCCCTAACACTCTGTCTCTACTTTGACAGATGGAGCGTCTTTTACGTCCTTTACCAGACGAACGCGTCTTTGGTCAATATGTGTGCGATTTTGATGGTGTGCTTGTTGCGCATGACAATCGATACGAATTACGACCCATCACCAAAAGTTCCGAGAGCCGGCGGCTCATCCCCAAGGAATAAAGAAGAAAACGTGAGCAATGTATTGTATTTCGTCATACACGTGGCAGACGGAGTTGGCAAAAGGATATACAGATGAATTGAGAGTGGACAGTGCGTCTTCCCTTCTTTTCTTTTGTGAAGCGTAATGCGGATTATCATGGAGAAACCACATAGCTTTTCCAGCAATAATCAGGGAGATGAGAAGCGATGACATAGACCTACAATGCTAAAGAAGGAAGGAGACAGGGATATAGAATATAAGGAGCATAGTTGATGCTGTAAAGCGAGGACACGTAGAGGTTCTCTCCAGGTGGACCAAGTCCTTATATGGCAAGCCTATCGGGTAAGCTTGTAGGCAAACCGAAAATGAAAAAAAAAAAAAATACTTGAAAGGATTCTTTACTTCCACTTTTCTTTGTTTCCTTCTTCTCCTGTATGCCATACTTTCTTTTTTTTCTCCGTTCAGCTTTGACATGAGATTATGAATCGGGTAAGCATGACCGACGCGCCATGACATCCACCAGCCCCATGGAGCGCACCGTCTTCCCCACTTGGCACATATTGACAGCCCGAACAAACGACTCACATTTTTCTCCTGGATTTTCGTCCGTAGACCACACAACAAAAAATGACGCCCGAGGATAATGCCAAATCCCGTCCTATTATCAATTACAAACTCAAGGACAACCCCTTTTTTGAGAAAAAGCAAGACGCAAAAAAGGAACAAGACAGTAACAGTAACAAGAATGTGACACCTGCCACGTCAAAATCGGGTGTCACCAAAAAGACATGGTCTCCCAGCAACACATCCGACCGGAAGCAAGTGCGCGCCTCCGTCCAAAAGATGGCCTCGTCGAGCACCGTTTCGTCCAATCCATGGAAGAGCCAGCAGATCGCCACCACCGCAAGGAAACCCCCCACTATGGCACGTAAAACATCCATCGTCAAAAAACCTAGCCTGCTCAAAAAGGAGGCTGACGAAAAGCGTCAGCCGAAGGAGGAACCCCCACCGCAGAATCGTATTCTAGCCAACTCCTTTTCTCAACCGCAACCATCCTCTACGGTGGCAAAAAAGAAAACCAGCAATTCGTCCTTGCGCAGCACTGGCAGCAGTGCGAGCGCAAGCTCCAAAAAATCTGACTCGCTGTCGACCGGAGAAAAAAGGTTATCATCTGCCAAGACACCCGCCACCACCGCTACCAGCACCGCGACTAGTACGACTACTACTGCTACTACTGCTACTACTACTGTACCTAATCAAGTGAGTAAAACGTCCGACAAAGGTGATGCCAGAATCGAGTCGGTTACACCCTCTGCATCAACTACCACCAGCAAGACAGTGCCAACCCCACCTTCTGCTCAGAAGCAGAAGCAGAAGCACCAGCATGAAGAACACTCCAAAGTTGACATCACGCCCTCCAACCACCCTTCTTCTTCTTCTTCTTCAACTTCTCCTGCCCTGACAAAACCAGCGACCTCGGTCTCGTCTATCGCGAAAGCATTCCACAAAGAAACGCCCGCCCAACCGTCTCCTATCCGCCCTCCTCCTTCAATGGCCGCGACGTTGCAGCAGATGGTAGACGAGACAGAAAAGGAGTTTACTAGCTCAAGCAGCGGACGCACCAGTGCGAGTTCCAGCCCGAGCAGCCCGAGCGACTATGAGACACTGGACGATATTAAACGCGATGACCATGCAACAACCCCCTTCACCCCACCCTCGATTTCACCCAAGGACAAGGAACACGACCTCCCCTGGGGTGAGTTTGCACCCGCGACGCCCAACAAACAACAAAGTGTCGCAATGGACACTCAAACTACGGCATGTGATACTGAGGCCATGCAACGCCAGCTTGCAGTCTCGCATGCGGTGTTGACCTCGCTCGATTTCCCCACCCTGAGCATGGATGAAGCCGAACGGTTGCACAAGGTGTGGAGAAAATATGAAAAAGAGGAACATTTTGAGTAACCTTTAATCTAATTAGAAACACGCGCGGGCCAAAACCGGTTTGTCCAAGATCCGCGACCAAATGCTTCTGGAGACCCATATGCAACGCTCCATGTTGTCGCTTATTAAGTTTTCCGGCCCACACCAAGATATTCTTCAGCTGCAGGACAGCACCAAGTCCCTCGACCAGCTCGCCCAGGAGCTCTACTACACCGCCTCGGATGCGTGTGAATCGCAAAAGCACTACTTTCAACACTTGGCGGGCACACTGGCCAACACCGTCCAGCAGGAGCAGGACGACACATGGGAGTCCGGGCAGAGCTCTTCTCGCCAAAACCAAGATAGTCAACCGCAGCATCGGGCTCAGCAGCAACAACAACAACAACAAAAAGTCCTACGACAGCAACGGGACGCGATCCGCGAGCTGCGGACTGAACAAGAACAGCTGTTGACTCGCTTGGATACGCTCGTCAAGGCGTATGCACCCTCCTCTTCGCATTCCTCTTATCCTGCTGGCACAGGAAGTCTGAGCGACGATGAAAGCGCCAGCTTGTCGGACGAGTCCTTGCTCTTTTCGAAATCGGTCCGGACCAGCCTGACGAGCATCGACGACGATCGACGACCACTTCACCCTGTATCCCTCGCGACGCAACTTATTGATTCCCTCGAGCACCAGTTGCAACGCATGTCACAGTCCCCATCACGCGCGCCGCCTGCTCCTGCAGCCGCTTCTTCTTCTTCGTTATCCCTGGCGGATACACAGAAACTTCAAGAGCAGCAGAAACGCATCAGCGATCTTGAGGCCAAGCTTGCTGACAGCGAACGGAAGCGGCAAGCATTGGAGCAGCGCGAGGCTGCCTGGCAGGCCGACCAGAAGACGATCGTCAGCAAGTGTCGATACGCGCTGGCAGACGAATCGTCTCCCGACACGGCCGTCACGCTGGTGCAGCGTCTGGTGGAACGCAATGACACCGCGATGCGGTGTGTGAACGATCTGGAGCACCAGCTGGAGGAGCAGACAACGCGTGAAGCCGAGCTCGTTCAACAAGTCGAGGCCGCGCAGGACCGCGCCACCGCCGCCGAAGCCAAGGCGCACGCCAAAATACACGAGGCACATTCGACGCCGGCTGCCGCTGCCCCTACTCCTTCTCCGCCACAAGAAACAGCATCGTCCCAAGATGTAGCTAAGCTGGAGGCGCTCTTCAGGAATGCCCAAGAAGAGTTCACGCGCCGGGAAGCAGCGTTGATGCTACAGTCCGCGAGCGTGGAGGCCGAATTGGGCGCGATTCTCAAGGAATACGACCGCCTGACGCGCAACATTACCGACTTCCACAACGAACGCAAGAAGCACCAGACCAAGGAGCTCGAGTGGACACGTGAACGTCAGCGGCTCGAGAAGCAGCTTGCGGATTTCACCATCCGCGACAAGCTGGGCGTGGACGGCCAGAGCATGACACTCCGGCGCGAGTTCCGCCAACTGATGGCCACCGTGAAATCCGAGCACCAGCAGGAGCTCGAGAAAGAGATGGAAGGCCGGCGACAGCTCGAGGCCGAACTGCGCGATATGAAGCATGATCTCGAGCTCAAGCGCTGGGACAAGGTTGACGCCGCCGTGCAGACCCCCTTTGTCGCTTATTATCATCAAGAATCACATCCTCTTCATTGATCACACCCAACCCACACACCCACACACACGCATATTTAGCACGCTCTTATTTTCCTTTCATTTTTTGTGTACATATACACATGATCCTACTCTTGTAATTACAGCATATATTCACCATTATATTACACTTTCATGCTTCTTTTCCATCCGCAAAAATAAGTTATTCATTGCCCTCCTCTGTGAAACGCTAGATATCACGCCGTTTCATTGTTGGTGAAACACTTTTCATTGCGATGTGTTGTAGTTTTGTATCACGTTAGGGTCATCGTCTCTACGGATACTCTAGGTTACTTGGGTACAAACATCGAGGCTAGTAACGGTAAGCTTTATCGTAGAATCGTCATGCAGGCAAAGATCGAAGGAAGGAATAACAAGATAGGCGAGTAAAGGAAGCAGGGGTGATGTTGCACATAGCCCGGGGGAGGTAGGCCGCCCCCCAGCCACTCTTTCTTTGAGAGGGAACTTGTCAACTGTCATGCCTTTTTGCACCAAAATCTGGGTCGGGTTTCACGCCTTTCTTTGGCGAAGTGAGGGGGTCATACATTGGGCGGCATGATTTTTTTGAGACCATTCTTGTTCCGCACTTTTTGCACACCCGAAAAGGGCCCTTTCCTCTACTCTCCAGCCCCCCTCTCCACACCATGACGCCCGACACACCCGTCAACGCCGTAAGGTTTCATTTGGATTCATGACAACAATTTAACAAGAGAATAGGGCCATGCCTATGCGAATGCCGCCGAGGATTACGAAGACAGAGAAGAATGGCAGGAAGCTGCCGAAGCCCATGCCAAAGCAGCCGGTAAGCAATTAGAAAAGTACAAGCGAAAGCAACACGACCTCATGTTTCAACAGAGCAGTTTGAGAAAGCGATTGAATATACCCAGGATCCCATTGTGCGCATTGCTTCTTTCTCTGCTTTCTACAACTCAACTGTCTTTTTATTGCTTTCTATCTTTTATGCTTGTAGACTTGCAAGACGCTGAAGCTCCTCACGCTGGATCACCAGCGCAAAGCCAAAGACTTGGGTCGCAGAATTTATCGGGAAACGCACCCACCCGCTGAGCCTCTCGACGACATGGAAGGCCTTCGCCATGCCCTGACAGAGTCCAGAACTTCCAGACGCTACCATTATGCTGGCACACAATCGCCTGCCATCGGTGGTTCGTATGCTGTCTTGCCCGACGATGGAAGGGTAAATAGAGAACTAGGCTACTAGAATACAAGAGTGCTTGAGGGTGTCTAACTTGGGAACCTTCCCCCATTCCTCCCCCCCCCCCAAAAAAAAAAAAAAAAACAGGATGATGATGAATACGACGACGAAGCCGATCCATTCAACAAATTCTGGCAGGTTGTCGAGCAGCTGGTCGATAAATTATCCAATCCCGTCGCTTTTGCATCTGCGCCGCTCAACGAGCATGACGACCCAACAGCCCATAAAGACGGCGACGACGACGGAACCAGCACGGGAATGCTCAACTCGTATTGCTTTGTCCAGTTCGACACGACCGAGGGGGATCAATCCACACTCTTGACCAAGTAAGATTTTTGTCTTAGGTGATTGAAGGCCTACGTACGAATTTATAAACAGGGCACGGAACCACGCGACCGAAAATGAAATCTTGAAAAAGCAGGTGGAGCAGCTGACAAATCGCATCCGAAGCCTTGAAAAGGTACACACTCGCATATATACACCTCATGCTTGTAACCATGCTCACTCTTGGGTCTAGGCGGCTGAGGAAAGCAACATGCTCAAGAGCAGCATCATACAATTTCGAAATGATGTCCAGAAACAAGCCAAACGCATCATGCAAGGCCACGACCATACCATGCGCGCCTCTTCCTCAGCCGCCCTGATGGGCCCTCATCACAGCAGTTACCTCCGCCCTTCTGCTAATCCCTCCTACGAGCTTGGTAAGTGGACATGCCTCGACTTTTAAGTTACGCATTCACACCCTAGCACTGCCACTTTCCTGTCTCTAGCACGCATCAAGGAATTGGAAGAGGAGAACAGACAGCTACGGATCCAAAACGAAAAACAACAGGCACTGATGAACAAGTACCGCGAACGGTGGGAGAAGCTCAAGGAGAGCGCCAAGAAGCGTCGCGCCAGTGATCAACAGCAGCCACCGCAAAATGATCACAACAGCAACAATCGCAGCTACCCCGCCCCAAACTTGTCAACATGCTCATCCGAGTACAGCGGGCGAACCCAGCCGACCCTGCTTCGTTCGCTCGCACAACAAGCTTCCAATGCATCCTCAACGTCCTTTCTGCCTTTTGCCACCTCATCCTCTGGGAGCAAATCGCAGTCATCATCACCGCAAGAAAAAAGAAAATCCTAAAAAAGATCTGGAATACTTACAAAAAAGAAAAAGAAATCCTCTATTGGATACAGCGTATATCTATGTCCCACGAACGATCGGGGGCTGTTGCTGTTGCCATTGTTGCTATTGTTGTTGTTGTTGTTGTTGTTCTTTGTCGTGCCAAAGTGAGCGTACGAGGACACCCCCTCCCACAGAACGTCCTTCTGCGAGTTCAGTAATCAGATATAGCCAGTTAATTGTGTTGGACACGGTAAAGTGGTCTTCAGGCACGCCGTTCTGGCCAGCCTCGCTCATCTTTTCGCGTGCTGAATCAGTCAACAGATCATAGAGGTGGTCGACCACGGTATCAATCTCTCCCACCGGAACGAGATAGCCGTTCTTGCCGTCTCGGATCTGGAGCGGGATGCCGCCAGCTTTATACGCGATGACAGGACAGCCTTTGTGGAGGGCCTCGGTGACCTTGACCTCGAAGCCTTCGCGGTGCGAGAGCTGCAGAGCGATCTCGGCACCTGCCAAAATCATGTTGACGAGCTGGTCGGAGGGAGGCAGGCGCGCAACACAAATGTCCCTGGCAATATTTTCCTTGAGCTGCTTCAACTGTTTGTGTGCCTCGTCATATACGATTTTGCCGTCTGGGTCATCAATGGATCCATGTCCGCCTACAAAAGGAAAAGCTTGAGAAACAAAGGCCGTTCCCCTCTTTTTTTGTTTGTGTTTTTGTTTTTGTGTAAGCTGTCACTTACAGATCACCAGTTGGGGTACAGGGCCATCGGGATGGTCGCCCAGTTTCTCGCGGAGTCGCCGATACGCTTCGATGCAATCCGGGACACCTAAGCACAACGAAAAAGTAGCGTGTTATAGATAAACCCACCATTCCTTGATCATATTGTTACCTTTGGATGGGTCAAAACGCGCGACTTGAACAATGTAAGGCCGCTCCCAGTCGACGGGATTGATCCCCTGATCCTCGCAAATGCGATTCCATACCTTCCGGTAATAGGCCCGGCTGCGGTCATTCAACGGCTTGTTGAGTCCATCGAGCGGATCGGTGCAGGCGGGGATCAGCACCACGCGCTCGCGTGGCACACAGTCAGGAATAAAGTTATCCACTGGATGCGCGACGAAGACGTCACATTGTTTGATAAACTGCCACAAGAAACTAAAATTTTGACGTCTCAGACCCGTCATCCGAGTTTACACTCGAGTCAACTTACTTCCAGGTTTGCGCCTGAGGACCATCCGGGTCGTCGCGGATGAGATCCGCACGCATCTCAATGTGAGAGCGAAACACGATAGGTGTCTTGGGTGCATGCTCACGGATATGGGGGATGATGCCGGCCACTGGGTTATCGAGATGAGACGCAAACATACACATTTTTCGCAGGTCCGACTCTCAAGACTTACGCTGAGGGTCGTCAATGATAAGCACATCCGAATTCTTGATGGGTCCCTTGTCACCGAGCCAATAGCTCTCTGCATTATCGCGAGACCAGTTGATATACATTTCTTTGTCTTCTTCTGTGAGACGTTCGTCCGGCGGAGCGATGCCTTGCAGCACATTGTGGAATTTGCGCTTTGTGATATCAAAAATCTCGGGTCTTGGTTTGGCCACGTACCCTAAAGTACACTATATGAGTGACTGAAAGCGATGCACGGATATATCTACGAGTACTTACAGTGTCCCTCAGCCCCGCTCAGATGAAGGAAACGTAGCAACGCATGTCGCATCAGAGCCACTATTATAATTGTTGGTTTCCATGGGATAATGCGCTGTTCAGCAACTGCTCCTGTCGTCTCGTATCCATTCATTGTTCCTTACCTCCACCTCCTTGAGGCGTCGAGCTAAAATAGGAAGCACACAGATTTTTCGACTTGTATTTGTTGACATAGTGCGTGAATGTTCGCCAAGTCCGCTCGCAGACCGAGTTGCGATAATCGGCGAGGTCATTCATGCAAATGCGATAATTAAAATCGACTACAGAACAAGAGTTACACAAAATGCACAGACGCCGCATCTGAAAAGAGATGTTTACCTTCGACCTAAGCTCGACAAGATACTTTTGTCAGAAAAAACAAAGAAGTTCTACATCATGGTATGTATGAGAGGCTCACCTCGTGTCGATCGCCAACACAGATGCGCGGGAGGTTACCCGGGTAATGGGGGGAAAGTCTAGGGGCAAAAAAAAAAAAGGAAAAAGAAGTTTGAGGAACCAAGACAAAAAGCCATTCAGTTTCTTTTTTCCTCTCCTTACCGTACAACTGCTTTACGAATCGCCGCACTAGCACATTCATCGACGGACGAACCTCTCACGTGGGCAAAGACAGGGAGGGCATCGAGCTCCTGCCAGAAATAGGTGACCATGTCATGCGCCTCTGAACGGGACGTATCCGGGCATGCTACGATATGCACCTTGTAGTTGTTATCGCGTACGTAATCGATCACGACTTTCTGAAAGGCATTGTATGCCTCGCGGGGATCTTTCTTGGTTTGGGGACTGAGGGTGTTGATATCGAAATGGGTGGTGATGGTGCCGTCGTGGACGGATATGGCATATTTGGTTGGGTCTTGGGTTGTGTCGAGGTCAAGACCGAGGTAGACTATCTGAGGATGGGGCATGACAAACGTGAAATAAAATTGAGCATGTTAGTGGGGTGGTTTATATATAATAATACATGGAAGGATACATCGAGTTGACGTCAATAATATGACAACATAACTACAGGGTAAAAAAGAAAAGCACAATGCGCGGAGGTGGAGGGAGAACGAAACTCCGCATGCCATCATGCGTATACCCAACCGACCAAACCACGCGGATCCCGTTTGTGCCTTTATATCCTTGTTCTTCGTTATTGTTTGACCCCTTTTCATTATTTCTATTTTACATTTCTCAGGCATATCTTGGCTGTCTATCTATTTTTCAAATGTCGAGCCCTTCTTCGAGGCTACTCAGCCATGACACGCAGTACCATTCAGACGACGAGTATACCCTTGACCTTCAACGGGAAGAAGAAGCGGGGCCTTCCAATCCAAAGCGATCATTCTTCTCGCCTCGGAACAATTACCGTCCTCTCTCTACTAATGACAAGTATCTCTCTGATAACGACGACAATGACGACGACGACGATTTAGAAGCACCCGCATCCCTCATGGTAGAACAACAGCCGCCGCAGTATTCACAGCATTCACACCAAGTCCCGCATTCTCCTCCCCTGTCCTCCCAAATACACCCACAAGCACCGACATTGCCACGGCATCGTGAGGAGGAAACGAGCCATCATGTATCAGAATATGATAAAGCGCTCTGGCGGTGGGTGAACGTCGGCAACCTCGATACGTTTTTGAAACAAGTGTATGCCTACTACCAGGGCAAGGGCATGTACTGCATCCTCCTCTCTCGCCTCTTGAACCTCCTGTAAGTCAGCATAGCATTGGAGAACACTGAACTTACATGAGACAGGACACTCGCCTTTGTCATTGGCTTCTCTACATTTTTGATCGGGTGCGTCCATTACGCCGATATTCCCCACTCACATAAACTATCAGAAGTCGTCGAGCCTCAATGCATAGCGCAGTACGTATCGCTTTCACCCGACGCTGTTGCATTCACTTGCTTACTCCTTGTCTAGCTTATCAGGCACCACGACCCTCTTTCTCATTATCTTCGTCACGTGGTGGGCGGCCGAGGCCATCCGTTTCTGTCTGGATTATCCCTCTCTCAAGGAGATGTACAGCTTTTTCCATTATCTCTTGAATATACCAGACGTAAGTTTCGTGTGTTTTCGTTGGAATATCACTAAAGGGATCCGCAGCAAGATATCCAAACTGTATCGTGGCAAACCGTGCTTGAGCGGATCATGGCGATCCGTGAAACCAACCCAAATACGGCGCAGTCCTCCCCGCTGCGGCTGAACGAGCACGACGTGACGAGTCGCATCATGCGCCAGGAAAACTACCTTATTGCCCTCTTCAACAAGGACATCCTCGACATCACCATTCCCCTCCCTTACCTCCGCAACAAACATGTCTTTACACGTGACCTCGAGTGGAACCTGTCCTACTGCGTGCTGAGCTATGTATTCAACGAGCGCGGCCAATTACGAAAGCGTTTCCTGCGTGAGAAGAACCGCCCGCTTCTGGTTGCAGGGTAACGTTATAACGATACATTCATTATCCTTCAAGGATATAGTAGTGGAGTCTAACATACAGACCAGGCTACGTCGGCGGTTCATCTTTATGGGACTTCTCAACTGCATCCTTTCGCCTTTCATCCTCGTCTATCTTGTCATGTTTTTCTTTTTCCGCTATTTCGAGGTACGATTTTGCAGAAAAAAAAATTGAGTATTGTTCCTACAATCTTATCGCTCCGCACCTTGCATGATAGGAATACCACAAGAACCCGAGCGAGATCGGATCACGCACTTTCTCGCCGTTTTCAAGATGGAAATTTCGCGAGTACAACGAACTGCCCCACTTCTTCCGGAGTCGGCTGAGCAACTCGTACGCGCCCGCCAACCGATACTTGGACCAGTTCCCAAAGGAGAAAACCGCGCTGATTGCAAGGCAAGTCAGATAGATTAGAAAGATCAATGAAAGATCCTTGTCATGGGAACGATAAGCCTAACGGAAGCGTTGTTTTTATCATCCAGGTTCGTGGCATTCGTATCAGGATCGTTTGCAGGCGTACTGGCGATCCTCACCCTGTTCGACTCGGAGGCGCTCCTCAACTTTGAGATCTCGGCAAACGGCACGGTCCTGTTCTATTTGGGCCTTTTTGGTACCACCTTTGCCGTGACCCGAGGCATGATCCCGGACGAGCATCTAGTCTTTGAACCAGAGACGCTACTACGCGAGGTCGTTGAACACACGCACTATTTTCCGGACGAATGGCATGGCAAGCTCCACACCGATGAGGCAAGTAGCACAGACGCACAATTCAAAAAAAGAGAGATTTAGCGCCCTTTGAGAAAATTTCTCGTTTTGACAGGACATGATAGGTTCGCGCACAATTCTGCCAACAATTCGACTACAAGATTTCCCTGTTTGTGCAAGAGCTTCTGAGTGTGGTGTTTACGCCCTTTGTGCTCTTGGTGTCTCTCCCCAACTGCGCGGAGCAGATTGTCGATTTCTTCCGGGATTTCACGGTCCACGTCGACGGCTTGGGCTATGTGTGCAGTTTTGCTCAGTTTGATTTTGAGCGCCATGGAAACGCCAAATACGGCGCACCGACCCACAATGAGGATGAGCACTGGGTCAGCAAGGACGGCAAGATGGAGAAGAGTTTCTTAAATTTCAAGGTGAGTGTAGAAAAAAAAAACAAAGAAAAAAAAATTCGCGCCACGATAAGGGAAGGAGGACAAATGCTAAATGACGACGCGTACCACTGCGTATTTTCAGGCTAATTACCCCGACTGGGAGCCGACCGATACTGGAGGATCTCTGTATCTGACGCGCATGTCGGAATTCCAAAGCCAGAAGAAACGGGCAAGGACGGACGTGGGGCCCGTTCGGCTTAACGAATATGGGGTCCCCGCCGTGGAAAGCAGTAATCTCGGCGACTCGTTCGTTGTCCGGCGCACGACGTGGCAGCCGCCGGTCGAAGAGGAAGAGGAGGAAGAAGATGAAGGACAGGCACCCAAGGCACCCCAGCAGGTGCCGCGGGTCCTCGGCTTACTCAACGAGTTTTATGACTTGAACAACGCCCCTCGCGTTTAGAAGAAGCATATCAATGAAGACACATTCCACACATCTGAAAACAAAGCCAAAAAAAAAAAATCACACGCATGCAGGTACGGACCTGGGAAATATTCTACCCCTCTTTGTGACCTCGCCAGAGTTGCGTGCACATCATGCGGACATTGTTTGTGTCCTGTTCGACAAGTCGTAAATCTATTAAGGCTGCTGATTTCCTTTTTGTTCCGTGTCACATTTCCCACTATTTTTTTGTGTTCTTTACTGCGGCAGAACTCATCGCACGAATGTGGAGCTTCCGGAATCTAAAGTTTCAGATCGGTAACTTTGTTTAGACGCCGCGCCCGTAATCGGCCGAGAAAGAAACGATCTCTCGAACAAGGTTTCCCGATCAAACCAAAGTCCGCCGGGAAACGGTTCGTCTCGCATTTGAAAGCGAGAAGGCCGCAAAAATAAAATAAAGGTATAAAAGACCGGAAGCCGCCAGGATCTTGTTCTCATCTTGTTTTCTTTTTCATCTATCGTCATGGCCTCTGCTACTCCTTCGCTCGCTCACTTCAAGCTCCCCGAGATCGACAATGAGCCTATGGTATGTCCTTGTATAGCAGTAACAGGAACATGTCGTCTTATACCTTATCTTTTCTCGTGTCTAGTACAACTACGCTCCCGGCTCGGTCGAGCGCCAGAAGCTCCAGGCTGCCATTGAGGAGATGCGCGCCCAGGGTCCCCTTGAGATTCCTGTCGTGATCAACGGCGAGAAGGTGAGTTATCACGGACAAAGTGATAGGGCGGGGGTGGGAAAAGAAAGCTTAGGAACAAGGGTCGCTGACGCGTAAATTTTTTTTTCTTCCCAGATTTACACCGGCAACGTTGCTCAGCAGTTCAACCCCTCTGAGCACAAGGTCGTGGTGGCCAACTTCCACCAGGCCGATGCCGCTCTGACCCAGAAGGCCATTGACGGTGCCGTCGCTGCCCGTGCCCAGTGGGAGGCCATCCCCTTCAACGACCGTGTCGCTGTCTTCCTCAAGGCGGCCGATCTCCTCTCGTCCAAGTACCGCTACAAGATGATGGCCGCTACCATGCTCGGCCAGGGCAAGAACATCTGGCAGGCTGAGATTGATGCTGCTGCCGAGCTCTGCGATTTCCTCCGCTTCAACTGCAAGTACGCCGAGGAGATCTACCAGCAGCAGCCCCCCAAGAACGCCAAGGGCGTGTGGAACCGCGTTGAGTTCCGTGGTCTCGAGGGTTTCGTCTACGCCGTGACGCCCTTCAACTTCACCGCTATTGCTGGTAACCTTCCTGGTGCCCCCGCTCTGATGGGCAACGTCGTTGTCTGGAAGCCCTCGCCCTCGGCTGTGCTCTCCAACTACCTCGTCTACCAGCTCCTCGAGGAGGCCGGTCTCCCCGCTGGTGTCATCCAGTTCATCCCCGGTGATGCCCAGGAGGTCTCGCGCGTCGCGCTCTCCAGCCCCGACTTCTCGTCGCTCCACTTCACTGGTTCCACCCACGTCTTCCGCAACCTGTGGCAGCAGATTGGTAACAACATCCACAACTACGTCAGCTACCCCCGTATTGTTGGTGAGACTGGTGGCAAGAACTTCCACATGATCCATCCTGTAAGTTGACATAGTTTGGTACCTGTCTGGAGAGCAAGGGGGCTGACCTTGAATATTTTTTAATTAGGACAACGATGCCACCACCATCCACCACGCTGCTCTGCAGACCATCCGTGGTGCTTTCGAGTACCAGGGTCAGAAGTGCTCTGCCACCTCGCGTGTGTACGTGCCCAAGAGCCTCGCCGAGGACTTCAAGAAGTCCATCGTCGCCGAGCACGCCAAGATCACCCAGGGTCCCGTCCACGAGTTCCAGCACTTCATGGGTCCTGTCATCAACAAGTTCTCGTTCGACAAGATCAAGTCGTACATTGACTTTGCCGCCTCGGACTCCGAGTGCGAGATCCTCGCCGGTGGCAAGTACGACGACTCGGTCGGCTACTTTGTCCAGCCCACCATCGTGCTCACCACCAACCCTCTTACCAAGACCATGGTTGAGGAGATCTTCGGCCCTGTCGTGACCATCTACGTCTATGACGACGCCGAGTTTGACCAGACCTGCGAGCTCATTGGCAAGACCACCCAGTACGCCCTGACTGGCTCCGTCTTTGCCCGCAGCCGCCAGAACATCGTCCATGCCAACAACATGCTCCGCAACTACAGCGGTAACTTCTACATCAACGACAAGTCCACCGGTGCCGTTGTCGGCCAGCAGCCCTTCGGTGGTGCTCGTGCCTCGGGTACCAACGATAAGGCTGGTTCCTTCTCGCTCCTCATGCGCTTTGTCTCCACCCGCTCCATCAAGGAGAACTACGTCCCCATTGAGGACTTTGCTTACCCCTCCAACCTCCAGTAATTTTATTACTTCTAGTATCTATTACTCCATTTCCAGACTCGCATGTTACTCTTTCCCTTGCATCCCCTCATTTGTATTTAAAAAAATCGATACTCTGCACGCAACCATTTGGTGCTGGTAAATAAATTCCAACAAACTACGACACTGTATTTCTGTTTGGTCATAAGGATGTATGTACATACAGTGAAGCAGAGAAAGCGTGGTGGTGTACAGAGCTGTTGTTCATACGAGTGCCAGTCCACTTTTCCGCGTCATTTTTTCTGTCAGTCAAAGTACTGTGATATGATGTGGGGTTAAACAGCTCCGCACAAAAACCGATACATGACAAATGACATCGCAACTTATCCCTCTACTGCGGAGAGTCGCGTCGTTTTCTTTTCATGTTCCACATCGTCGAAAAGAGATTTTCAACCCAGCTCCATAAAGTGCTCAGGGTCTCATGATAGTTTCTGCTTTCATAAGTCTAGCCTACGTCTCAATACATGGTGGTCACCTTCAGGCTGTCCTTTACGGTTAGCAGCGTATCAGCGCTGACCTGACGATTCTGCGCGCTTTAATCTTTTCAGTTTCAACCGAAGGCCATCGCCTCCTTCAATGTGACATGCAAGAACACGTCCTCAGGTATGTCTTGGTATCTGTGTCTTTGCTGGAAAACCATAATAGATGAGACAGCCTGCAACAGGATATGATTGCTCGAGATAGACGGGGGAGACAGACTCACATTGATGGACTTTCATGCGATTACATAAACCGCGTCTGCCAATGGGAAAAAGAACGCAGGAAAAAAAGAAGAGTGTCCGTCTTAGCTTTAGAAAACATATAAATAGGCTTTAGTTTTCCAGCCTGAACAGATCAGACATTGCATTATCAAATACTATTAGATAAAAAGTCTTATATCTCTTATATACAGACTCATTTTCTCTCATATCTGCTTGCAAGTTGCTACAAGACCATTTCCAAGCCTCAAGAACAAGTCTAGTATCTGTATCCGTTGGTCCTGCATAAAGACACCATCGAAAAGAGCAAGTCTGCACAACTCCATGTTGACACTGTCAAACTGCATTCCCATCTTTGACCCTTATAAACTTGCGAGTTTTTTCCCGTTTCGTATCTCTTTTTACGTTCTTATCTTTTCTAAACCTTTTTCGCTTTCGCACTTATATTCATTGTAGACTTTTCCGTACCAAAACTTTGCTGGTGCGAACCTTTTTCTTTTATTTGACACTTCTTTTCCCCTTTTGACCCTACTTTTCCGCTTCAAACTTACTGTACCAACATGCCTTGGAGGTCTACACCAAGCATCCTACCCCCTGTGTTTTCTTTCTTTTTTCTTTTACCAACGGTATGACAAGTCTCAGACGGCATGACAGCTTGACGAGTGGTCATGCCACTTGTCATGCTGTCTGGAACTAATTTGACTTCTTTTATACTCTGTCATTTCCTTCTAACTATTCTCACTTGCCACCCACTTTTAAGTCCATACTATCTCAAATCAATTGCTTTAATTTGACATACAGGTATAAATAGCTAAAGAATTTTCGTTCAAGGACTCGAAATTCAACGATATCAAACATAATCTTCCTTCCCCTATTTCTTATATGAGTGTAGAGAAAGCAACTCTAATGCAAAAACGGCCCCATAGACGCATCACATTGGATTCACTGATCACCTGACTGTAAATGTATATTATGGCAGAAACGCAACCAGCAGCCAGCAACACGTTGCTAAATATAAAGTACTGTATGATACAACAAATATAAATACAGGGACCGCTCCTAGACTATTTGTACTTGTCCTTATGGATCCACGAATTGCCTACAATGCCACGTCCCTGGGCTTCCGCGAGACGATAATAGTGCGCCGCAAGACGCATGTCTTTTTTCGCGCCGAATCCACTTTTGTAGCAATGCGCGAGATCATTTTGCGCGTCCGGGTCTCCCAGATCGGCTGCGACTTTGTAGAAGAACACGGCGGTTTCTTTTGACTTGAGGACGCCCCAGCCATGCGAGAACGAGACAGCCAGCTCATAAATTGCCATCACCAGCTCGCCTTTCCGCTCGGATTGTTCTTCTATGCCGACCAACGCCAACTCGGCTGATTTTTGCAGGTACTGGAACGCGAGCCGCTCGTTCGGTCGACAGCCCCAGCCATGACGCAAGGAGATGCCATATAAAAAGTGGGCGAGCGGCTGCGGGTGGGTCTGTGAATGGGTGGACGTCGCGGCGCGTCGAAAGTAATCGGTCGCCATCTCAATGTCGCCGCGTTCATGGGCGCGAATGCCCTGCTCGACCCAGGCATGGAGCTCTTGGTCTTCCGGGCTGTCAGGCTGGAGGGTTGAAAAGACGCGGGCGGTTTCCTCGATAATGGCGCAGGAAGGTCGTGCGGCCAGGACCGTTTGCTGCCTGGTGATGGTCGAGTCTGCGCGACGTAGCACGGGCGCAGGGTCTGCTGTTGACCGTGGCCGCCCTTTTCCCTGCTCTGGACCAGAGAGGATCGAGTGAGCAATAGGCGTTGACGAGTGTGATGATATGCTTACGTGCTGTGGCGCGAGGGCCCCGACTCTGCTTGTGAAGGTCAGCGAGATCCTATGACGATGATTCAAAGCCAGAGTAAGCTCCATTAATTAATCAATGCGGCCTATTGTTTTCTTTCTGTTTCTGTCTCCATACATGAAGGGTATTGGTAGAATAGGCTCGTATCAGTGGCGGTCTACAGACTCATTGCACGTGAGCAGATCCGATCTATACAGATCAATGAGTATAGACTTACCCTGGCCGCACTGTGGGTGATGTAGGCGAAGACACCATAAGAGACGCACTGCTGGACAGAATAGACGACCCGGACGACGCATCCGAGTCGAAATCCGCACTGCCTCGCTTTTGCCCGAGATGCAACCGTTTGAGCATGGTGAGTACTTTAAAGGTATAAAAAGGAAACAGATGAAAAAGAAAAAGAGCGAGAGCCAAAAAAAAGCACACCTGTGCCAAGGTCGGGACCACGAAATCACTAAGAATGGACATGGCCAGGTCGCCCATCTTCCATTTGGTGTAACCGCAATCATTTTTTTCTTTTCGCTCTCTATCCTATTTCCTTTTTCGTACATTATGACCACACCCACGCACGACCCGCGCGATCGCGCTTACATGGAGCAAGCCATTCAATGCGCGGAGCAGTCCATCCCCGCCCCTCAGGCCTACTGTGTCGGCGCTGTGCTGGTCACCACCGACGGCACGGTCACCACCGGCTTCTCGCGTGAATTGCCAGGCAACACGCATGCTGAGGAATGCGCGCTTGCCAAACTGCAAGACGCGCGCTCTGCACACGGTGCCACCATGTACACCACCATGGAGCCCTGTTCCGAACGCCTGTCAGGAAACCGCCCTTGCACAAGCCGGCTGCTGGAAGCCCAAGTCGCACGCGTCGTTGTCGGCGTGCGCGAACCCCCCAATCTCGTCGCTCAGTGTACCGGCTTGGACCAGTTGCGTCAGGCTGGCATTGAAGTCGTCTTTGTCCCTGGTGTGGAGGAGGCCTGCTTGAAGCCCAACCGTCATATTCTCGATAAGCAATAATGTAATTAATGACAGAAGCAGTATATCGAGATAGGACAACTGTATATTTGAATGAAGGAGACATCACCATGGTCAGGGGTGTATTATGAAAGGGGTCTGATTTACTCGTTGGAACGATATAGACAACGTTGATCTGCACAAGGAAATTGCAGGTGTGTTGGTAAGGAGTTGAAAGGGGCATATCAGCCATATCATCGTCCACGCGTCCCAAACAAAAGCTTACAACGACCTGCATGCAGTATGTTTGTAGAGAAATTGCTTTCATGTGCGATATGCTTTATGAAAAATAAAAAGAGAAGACATGGAAGACACGCAAAGGAAGCGTGTGTTTGTGTGTGTGTGTTTGTGTGTGTGTGTGCGAGTGTGTATGTGTGGTTAAGTATTAGACTACTAGTACATGCTTATTTTGAGAACTGATCCTCAGTGACACCTTTGCCCATCGCAGCCGTAGCGGCCACACCACCCGTCACCGTCTTCATGAGCTCGTCGACATAGTTGGCGCCCGACCACTTTTGGTGCTGCAACACATCCACACCAAACTCACGCTCCTTGCGCTGGACGTTGTTCACATAACCCAGCATACCCTGCTCCTTGAAGCTCTTGGCGAACGTGGACGATGCGAGCGCATTGGCGTGAAGACCGCCCAAGGTGATGAACTGCCAGACGAAGCCGAGCTCGCCGAGCTTGCGGATGAAGGTGCCCATGTCGTGGTCGTTCAGGCCAGCTGCGTCCCAGTTGAACGAAGGCGAGAGGTTGTAGCAGAGCAGCGTCTGAGGCGCGGCGGCGAGGACACCCTTGGCGAATTGCTCGGCCTGGGACAGGACCGGCTTCTTGGTCTCCATCCAGAGCATGTCAGCGTACGACGAGTAGGCGATCGCGCGCGATATAGCGGCCTCGGTGCCGCCCTCGTAGCGGTAGTGGCCCTCACGCACACGGGGCAAGTCCCAGTCCCAGAAGATGTCGACGCCATACTGCTGCTTGGCGATGGCACGCGCCTCGGCGTTGGACTTGAAGCGGATCGCTTCGAGGAAGCGTGCGCGCTGTGCAGGCTGCAGCTTCTCGGCCACAGCGGTGCCGAACTTCTTCAGGCCCGCCTCGGCGATCCAGGCATCCTCGATGGCTTGCAGCTCCGCGCCGTTCTTGCCACGCGCCTCGGCCTCACTCATGACCTGCGCCAGCGGCTGCAGGTGCGGGTTCGTGGCGCCCACGACAAACTCGTGGTCGCGCGGGTCGACGTTGCTCGTGATGAGCGTTGCCGCCTCCGCGTCGGTACGCGCCACCACAATGTTCTCGACGCCCATGATGTCGTACTGCACGCGAATCGCCACCAGGCGGTTGATGTGCTCGCCCACAGGCACAAGGACCTTGCCGGCCATGTGGCCGCACTTCTTCGTGGCAGGGCTCTGGTCTTCCACGTGGATGCCGGCCGCACCACGCTCGACAAACATCTTGGTCAGCTTCATCACGGCCGTGATACCACCGTGGCCGGTATCAGCGTCAGCGATCATGGGACGCATGTAGTCAATCTTGGGCGTCTTGGCGCGCTCTTGCGGCGACATGGCCAGACGGGCCTCGCGTTGCTTGCGGTCGTGGAAAAGCTGGGCAAAGAAGAGGTGCTCGACTTTGTTGGGGACGGTGTCCATCGGGTAGTCGGCAAGGTCAGGACCGGGTTCGTTGCTGGTCGACGCCGTCGAGGAGCACTGCCAGCCGCTCACGTACCTAATCGAGTGTGAGCTCTCCTTTTCTCCTTTGCTTCTGCGAACCTCTTTTATACTTACACCGTGTCAAGATGCGGTGCCATCTGCGTGATCTGGACGGGGTCAAGGGCACCAAAGGTGTGGCTCGTCTCGCCAGTCGCCTTGTTGCGCTGGAGAATGTCCCAGAGCTTCTTGCCCATTACATTGGAGCGGTACTCAGTGGGCATCGTGCCACGCTTCGAGACGATCTGCTCGGCGGTGTAAGGGCGCTTGACGAGCTTGAAACGGGGCGACTGCCACCACTGCTTGACTTGCTCCACTTCTTGCTGGAAGGCGAGTTCTTCGGTATCCTGGAAAACCATGTCGTTGTAGCTATAAGAAATATTATGAGGAGCAGAATTGATGACTCGAGATACGTGCTCTTTTATATTTAATCTGCAAGCAGAAATGAAGGCGTTGAGGCATTGACGGGGATGCAGCTATATGCTGCTTACTCAAACAAGCAATAGTGGCGAGTATACAAAGGGGTACGACCAGGCGGCATGGAACGAAAGGGTTTTCCGCGGATCCTCCCCCTGAAGGCTCCTTAGAGGTCTTGGCTGGCCCCGTCTTTAATATCCACGCATGTCGTCTTGCACTCGTCAGTGCTCTTCGGATGCAAGCGTATGCAATCACAGCTAAATAATTATGCACCGAAGAAGCGGGGCTTGGCCACAGAGATGGGTCCAAGGCAAAAACGAGAATAACAATATATATATATGTTTGATTTATATCGGTAATTATTCGGATGAGCGACTATTATTATTGTTACAGTTGTAAGAGAAGATCACTGCTAATTACGAGTGCGGTAAATAGTGAGCAAAGAGAAAAAGAAGCTTCACATTGGTATGCTCCTTAACAAGACGTAATGCTTCTACTGTCAGGGGTATCGATAAAACACGCTGCGAAAGTCTTGGCCTTATCGGGGTGATTCTCCCATAACTTCCTTGAAGAAGCGTCGGCTGGTCTAGTGGGGCCTGCGACGGCAAGACGCGATTGTCTTTCGCGACTCGACTCGAGAGTGTCAACAAAAGTATATGCGTCGTGGCCTTTCTGCTTTTGGGCAGTGGCGTCCCAATTAGGAAGGCTTAGCCATCAACAAAGTCCCGGGGAGAGTCTCTGGGTGTGTTCTTGACGGCACGCTTCGTTTGTTGTTCAAAGCGTGCATATGCGAGAAATTCTTTTTTCCCTTTGAGCGCCAAGAAATGGCAGCCAGGGTCCAGGAGCTTCCCAAGGACCGCTAGTCTCGAGAAAACATCGTTTGTGGTAGATATATCTGATGCTCTATGTATATTGAGATTTTCCTCGAAAGATGCCAATGGTTGCACAAAGATTGTGTTTGCGCTTTGCTTGCTTTGAGGGACCCGCGGTGCGCAGCATGGTGAAGGTTTTTCTAATGCCTTTCGATACCCTCATGAGCATGTCGCGCGCGCTGATCCCTGAGCTTTTACCATCTGGACCCAAAATTTGGATGTCGTGGCGTACGATATAGAAAAATGGAAGGTTCGGTGTCCGGGGGAAGCAAGGGGGGACTGAATGCTCGGCGGGTGGAATATGTATCATGGGAATTGATCTACACTTGAGATCAGTTGTCGACAGCCAACTGCGATGTGATTTGTCTTGGATAATAAGGACGTGTATTCAAAGGACAAATGATGCAAAAAGCGATGTATATATGTGCGTGTGCGTTGTATGGTAGCGTATTTATATGTAAGATGGCAAGGCAATGTGTATGTGTGCGAGTGTATATATGTGGAACAGTGAGACTCAGTGCGGGCTCGATTAAATGACGATATTTACGCCAAGACGTCCCCTACGACTATGTAACTTTGCGCATGTCAGTCTCCTTGAACCGTTTCAAAAGATCCTCGCTCCACTTACCCCTTATTAGCGACGACACCACGGCACCGTACAAAGACGTGGTACTTGACGACCCAGCGCGGCACGGCGCGGGTCCCCTTGACGACGCCGTGATCTGCAAGCAACTTTGTCAAGGCTGATGTGTTGACCAGATCTAGAACGGAAAGCACACAACAATTTTGTGTATATATATAATGATGAGCATCGGTAAACATTGGAAGATATGCATATTACCATCTCCGTCATTGTTATGCAATAATTCAATGCCGTGACGTTTGGCCGTCTCCATAAGCTCGGGCGTGGCAACACGAATTTGGTTCATGGCTGGCCTTGCCTTTTGCTTATTCAGCAGAGCCTCCAGATCCTCCTGCGAGAAATTCACGACGCCCCACCGCCCTATCTGTCCTTGTGTGACGCCTGATTCCAACGCTTGCCACGTTTCTTCTCGTTGTTTCTGCTGTGTTGCTACTAGGACGGTATCAACTGTCTGGATATCCAGCGCAGTGCGGAGGGTGTGCAAGGCTTCGTCGGGGTATACTTCATCATGAAGCAAGAACACCTTCGCCGTCACTTCCACATCGGCTCGGTCGTCCGCTTTGATCTTGGCCACTGGATGGCGGGGTATCTGCAATGCTCGGTCATGGCTGTCATAGTCGAGCGAGGGTGTGTTGAGTGCCTGTGTGAGCGTGGTATCGAGTGCGTGGAGAAGCTACATAATGTCAGTCAGTTTTCCACCAGACAATTTTTTTTCTTTCTTTTCCAGAATTACCTCTGTGTTTGATTTTTTATGTGCTCTGCCGGGCATACCCGAGCGCATCAAGTTACCCGTATAGAGCTTAACTGTATCAAAGGATGGCAGATGGAGGAGAGTGGGTATCGCCTGGGCTGGCATGATGATAAGCGAAGTGTTGTGGAAGAAACAATGGTGAAATCGCGGCAGGGCCTTAATTTTGTTTTGCCAGCTGGGTCCGGAATGGCGCGATCGTGACTCGGGAATCTCTTCGTGGAGACTGGCTCTCCGCTTTTGGCTGTCTGACAAATCCAACAAACACCTGTCTGTTTCTTTCCTGACGAGCCGGAACAAAATAGCAAAGTTCTCACTCTTGTCATGCGACAGATCCTAAAATCTCTACTGCGCTCGAGGGAAATAATTATTTATTTACCAAAGTCATACATCCGGAGTTTAACAAGGCATAGATTTCTGACAAATCAAGACAACATGTCAAAATGTCGAAAAGAACACGCAGGATGGAAAAGAAACAGGCAGAGGGAGGTGTCCAATCATGCATTAACCCACAAGTTGCCGAGGCCATAATAAACCATGAACATCTTTTTTTTTCTGCGTAGACCAAGGTCCGATAATTAGAAAAGGTGTGGAAAGCTTTTACAGAGTTTGGTTGGCTATTCAACAACCGGACATTCGGCGATGAAACACAAAGACGAATCAATAGGCGGGCTGGGCAGTCATTTGGACGCCCGAGTTCTTTGGGCGGAGGAATCTTGCTTAATCAGCCACGCCTTCATTTTTTTTTTTTTTTTTTTGTAAAAAGCAAAAATGACAATTTATGCGAATGGTGAAATCCATAGCTACAGTGCTTCCAGGAAGCAATATCGCGTACGCTCAAGAATGATGTCACATTATAATCAATGTCGATGTCGTTCGCCACTCAAAGTCGGTTTCGTGCTATAGGAATGGAAGTCGTGTCGTGTCGAGGAGTATCTTGGTATCCCGGTAGGATAAACTGTACCACCACGCGACCGTGATTAAGGGCACTCTGCACAAGCCCTGGAAAGAAGAGACGATTGCCCAGAGAGTGCGGAGCATGAGCAGGTCCACGACCAGCGATACGGCCAGACAGCAAGCACGAGCCATCATTGATCGAACAATCATATCCTGATTTTTCATGGAAAATCGTTATTCTGATCTATTAATCATAGCTATTATAAATATACTTAGAAAACTTTTAGTACACCTTAGATTGGGGCCTTTGCTCGGCAGTCAGCGTGCTACGAAGTTGGAACCCCCACCTTGTTGAGTGCTTCTTGTCTTAGGTGGGGGATCCTTTGCCAGTCTGCAACATCAGTATCTGGCCGGTATGTGTCCAGGATATGGAGCAGCGGATCTTGGCCGCGTTGTTGTCGCTGCCGCGATTGCCAATCCCGCATAGCGTGAGCGCCGATATTGGTATCTTGTGGTAGGGTCATGATCCAGTCGATCTAGTCTTGCTTTAGCTCAAGCGGGATGTACAAGTAATGCCGGCTACGGTGTCTTTTTTTACAGCGAAATTGCTCGGTGCTGCCTTGCTTTACTGCCTGGCGTACCCTGCGTGAGACTGTCTCTTCCATGAAGCATCCGGCTGCGAACAGGTGCGAATCGAGTGCACGGCACCAAGATGGGTGATTGCGCAGTTGGTAGCAACGGCCAACAGACGGACCCGCCGCATCAGTGAGACAAGAGAAAGGGAACATGCAGCACAGCTTTATGATTTACCAATCCTGCTTCGCAGGAAACGTCCGAGTTGCCGGCAACAAGAGAGAGCCAGGTATTCAGGAACAAGTTGAGGATGCTGGCGTCCTCAGTCTCTTGATGGCGACGCTGAGACCCGTGTTGAGGAGCATTCCAGCACCTAAACAGACAGGGCGACGAGAGCGAAAGAAGAAGAAGAACAGGAGTTTTATTTACGCGTTGACCAAGCGTAAATGGAAGTAGTTGGCGCTGCACAGGGTCAATGAAATCGAGGTCAGCAGGTCATTGTCGGTCGCGCATGCTTGATATTGCATGACATTGCAGACGAAGAGCGCTGGCCCTGACGATTTCTCGATCCCGCGTGGCACATCCGCCTCCGGCTGATTTAGCGCCTTTGCAGTAATGGCGCTACTCTCATCCAATTTCATCACTGCGCTCGATCGATGACCATTACGTGGCCTTTTGTCTCGAGATTTATCCTACTTATATCAATGCAAAACGAATGCTCCAGAGTGGTTCTTTTTTCTACTGCTGGAGATCTCCAGATTCTTCTTCGCCGAAAGCATCTTCCTGCAAAACCTGTTGCGCTTAACTTGTTTTTAGAAACTTCCCAGAGTTGTTCATTTAGGCTGAGCTCTGGATATTGAGTAGAAGGATACCCATATTTTATAGTCTCGATACCCAGTTTCAGAGACTGGCACAGTGTTTTCTAACAGTTTATGGGCGTATACAGTATATGCCTCAGCTTTTCTCTTTGTAAGTCTTTGGTTTTTCAATTGTAATTAAACGTGCGGCAGAAACAGCATCTGATCCAGACGCTGATATAGCAAGTCTTTTGTACCATCTTAGCAACGTAGATACAGCTTACAAGATAAAAACCGTTCTATTCTAAAAATGTAAAAACAGTATGGCATGAAATGAGACATGTTTGGGAAGCGACGGTCGTGTTGTGGTCACATACATCGTCGCCAACCCGTATCCTATGCTTCATCCAATGCGTATAATGTCTTAGGCTGAATTTTCAGTACTCAATGGAGACAGGGGAGAGAAATTCGAGTCCAAGAGCACAAGAGATATAATGAATGTGTATAACGAGTATCTGTTCCCAAGAGGTTGTCAAATCTTCCTGAGTTCCTAAGTGGCCAGAAATTTATTGCGGCGCATGACGGTATACACAGCCTTTTTTCACTTTCCACAGCGAACAGGCATGACCGTTATGGATCAAAACTCGTCTCATAAATCGTTACCCGATGGTATTGAACGCAAGCGAAAGAAAGAACAGAAAAAGCACAAAGAGAGGAAGAAGCACAAGGTAATAAGGCTTGTTGTTTGGAAACCGGTGACGATCGATTAACAGTTTGTTCTATTTCAGTCCGATTCACACTCACATTCGCATTCACACGATCCTGCCCTGATCACAACCGGAGAGAAAGACAACGAGCACAAGAAAAAGAAGAAGGACAAGAAGGACAAGAAGGAGAAAAAAGACAAGAAAGACAAGAAAGACAAGAAGGAGACCAAAGAGAAGAAGAGTAAAAAGCGCAAGAGAGAGACAGAAATGTCCAAATCTGGCAAAGAAGACGCGATCGAGACCGGTCCACCATCACAGGTAGGAAAATGACTGGAGCGAACCTTCACATCCATGGCCAGGATCTCTAAAGTTTGTGTGCGTGCACTAGGCCGAAGCTAAACCCTCGACGTCTTCCTCCTCCAGCGCCACCGAAGACGAAACTGAAAAGACGAATACGAAGAAGAAGCTCCACGGTGCCAACCGTATCCACATAAGAAAACACGCCGACATGGAGGAAACCGAAAAATACTCGACACTACGCTTCTATCGACGCGAAGTCAGCAATGACTTTTTCATATCGGACTCGGATTCTGACTCAGACGACGAAGGCTACACCGGGAAGTTGCATCCATGGCATGAACGTTTTCAGATGGATGCCACCCAGAGAGCCAAAAAGAACAACTGGCCTATATCGACCGCACGTTTCAACGAACCCGAGCGTGTACGACTGGAGAAACGGGTCAGGAAGCTGGCAAGGGTAAGCGCGACGCCTTTAACCTAGGTATTCCGTGCTCATCTTGGGTTAGAAACGAGGCATGGATCTCGAAGGTTTCCGGCAGCAAGTGATGGATGCCCAGCCTGGCGACAATATCACATTCTGGCAAGACGTCGGTATGGTTCAATGCTTTTTTTTTTTTTTTTTTTTGGGACAGCACGCATGCATATATATGCACAGATAGAGATATATATATATATACTGAATGCAACCCTTGTAGCTCGCGTCTTCCCAGATCGTACGCTCTTCCAAATCATAAGACATGCTCAGCGCGTGTATTCACCTAGACAAGCCTACAACGTGGACTGGACACCGGAGTTGGACGCTGAGCTTAAGAAGTTAGTTTTGTTTTTTCTTTCTATAGCGTATATAACCTAAACTCTTATAGGCTTGTGGTTATGCATGGCTCCAAGTTTGCTTTCATTAGCAAGCAAATGGATATCGCTTCAGGAGCATGCCGAGAACGTTACCGCGTTCTAATGACCTTGGAAAAACATCAAAGTAAGTGAAGGAGAAAAGAGAGAGAGAATGTGTGTGTGCCATGTTTCTTCTCCAACTCATGCTATTCTTAGAGAACGCCAATACCAAATGGACCGATGATGATACAGAGAAGCTGCTAGATTCAATCCGGAAACATATCGCCAAGTCACCAAAGGATATCCCTTGGCAGGACGTGAGCAAAGATTTTGATGGCAAGTGGCCACTCTATAAGCTTATACAGCGTTTGTAAGTATACTATGGCAATGTACGCTGCAGAAAATAATTATGCGTCTGTAGCAAAGTAGAAGCGCTTCGCGTAGGTAATAGACTCATACCTACCGTAAAGAAGATGGACCTGGCCCTTCAAGTCAAGATGCTCGACAAGTAAGTTAACCTTTTGAAGTCGCAATAATAGCTAAACAGAACCAGGCTTCGCAACGCCACGCAATGGAACCACGAGTCAGAAATTGACTTTGCATCCCTTCAGAACGAAGATCTTCCAGTGTACGTGTAAAAAGATACTGTATAGAAAGCTTATCCTCATACAACGACAGATCGGCCACGGTGATGAAATCAACGTATGTAGGGATGCGTAACACCGTCCCCGGCTACAAAACGAAAAAGTTTCATGGTATGGAGAAGGTTGAGATCACGCATGGCAGGGTATTCATGTTTTGTCTGTCTGGTTTAGATACGGTGGAGACACTCTATCAGAGAAAACTCGCGATGCTAAAGAGCTATGAAGAGTTTGGCATATAGCGGTGAACAGTAACGAAGAAGAGGAAAGTTTAATCTGTATTGACTACATCTTCGTCCGCCTCGTCTTCAAGACGTATGCCTTCCAGAACCGGCAGTATATCCTCCCAAATGCTTGCGCCCTACACATGATATGAGTGCCTGCATTCTATAAATAATAGACACGCTTTTCTCCTATTTTACCTTTTGGAAAAACTCAATGCGACAATCCGCGTAGGCCGCCAAACCTTCCTTGAGTTCCTCGTCCTTGGCTTTCTGGAACACGTCGAATTCCTTGAGCACTTGATTTGAGAACCCATTGGATACGTCGTTGGATTCAGCAACCTCTCTTTCCAGCTATTGTATAATGGGAGGGTTAAGTCATAAAGGGATTGGACAGATCGCCTACTAAGCAGTTTCTACCTCTTTGATCCTGCGCTCCAGCCGTGAGAGTTTATCACGGCGGGCTTGTTCCATATTGACGCCGCGGACTTCATTCAACTTGTCCGTGACATACTCCTGAATACTGATGCCGTCCATGTTACGACCAGGGTGAAGGATCCGGTCGCGTTGCTTGATCGTCTTGTGCCAATACCCCGAGAGCTCTTCAAAATCGACCTGTTTCTGATCTCGAGCGCGCAGCACGGCTTTGGCCGACTGACAATAGCCCAGCAGCTCATGGATTTCGTTCAGATAGATCATATCCTCACGGTGGTTCTATTGAATATATGTCATTGTCAGGGCCATCAAGGCGTATTCCTGCATCCAGCCCTACCATGGTGTGCATCGCATCCGCATAGGCAGACAAAGTGTTTGAAAACTGATGGAGTGGTTCAGAAATGCCTGTTTCGAGTGCAGATAGACCTTGTATACTTGAAGCAAACTCGGTATAGTCCATATGTAAATCTAATTATGGTCGGGTAATCAGCATACGATACCATCATCCGTGCTACCATTCACTCCACGGGCCTGATTTACCTTGTTGCCGTTTCCCTATTCTAGAATAGAGCCTCTCGACCGTGTTCAGATTGTCTTCGAGTTTATCGACCGTCTCGCGCATGTGGACAAAACGCTCGTCTGGTTTCTTGATCTTGGTAAACGCATTGACAAGGGTATCGTTGAGAACATCCAAAACGGAATAGGCGGGTGGTATACGACGTGTCTGCAAGCGCTTGTCGTTTTTCTGCAGAAAATGTCAGGTGAGCATCAGTGATCCGCTCTTATTCTTATTTTTGCCCTGTTCGGCTTACGAAATCAGTGGACTCGAGGAACACGCGGGTGGATTGGGACCGTTGGAGCTCAGGATGGCGTGCGATTCTGCCGAGGAACCACTGCAGACTAGGATGAGAACGGAGTTGTGAGTGCATGTGCTCGCAAGAAGGGCCGTCCATTCTACGTACCAAGTGCGCCTGCGCTCAATGAACTCGGAGCTGAAGCGATCGCCCTTGATGTACTCTATTGATAAACGCAAAACAAGAAATGAGATCAGATCAATGCAGGTGTGACGAGTCATGTGATAAACAAATGTACCTAGGCGGTGCTTTTCAGGGAGCGAGGGCGTTATGCAAGCAGGGAATTCGAGCGCCAACGCATTATGCAACCAAACAAAATCTTGGAAACGCCGCCGGACAGATCTCGGATGGGTCGAAGCAAAAGTGGGCACCGAGGTCTGGTACATGAAAATGAGAATGAGAAGGGGGATGATAACGAAAGAAGGAGACGCTATCATGGCTCTCATTCATTTCTTACCGTGGTGGTGACGAGGTAAGAGACAAACGTGCCCTGGCTGTCCGTGTGTTTCTGAGCGTCGCTGACCCGTATGATCATGGGTTTGGGCATATACGGCTCCGAGTCATCCGATTCTGTTCCTGTTGAGCCTGCGAGGGGTGCTGAAAGTGGGTTGGGAGATCGAGACGTTTGGCTGCTGTTGCTTTCTGCCGTACTGACTTCTCGGCTTCGCGGCGACCTCATACTTGTCGTTGTCGTTGTCGTTGTTGTTGCTGGCAGTGGAGGATTATGATACTCGTCTGCAGGCGAATCAAGAGGATTCAGGACAGAGACAGCTGTCGGTTGAGCTGGAGGGGGTGAAGGCGTGCGGCCATTCAGGTGCGAGAAGCTCTACACACATGGAAAGGTGGCATCTGTTTAGCGCACGAATTACACAACTTGAGGAGTGATCAGGTACTTCTTGGCCGTAGTCTCTGTTGCTGGTAAAGGCAGACAAGGGATCGTCGTTTTCATAATGGGGAGTAAAGGCATCGTCTGTGGCTTGCACGCTCCACTCGACATTTTCATAGTCGTCGTTCATGGTGGAAAGAGGACAAAGGAGGGGGGCGGCGTGTCAGCCTTGTGCCAAGCGCTACGCGAGGCACACTCTCACTTGGCTGATCGGGGTTTTGCAAATGCATAGCACGCCCGCCGCATCGGTGCAACTGATACTTTTCATATACATAGCAGCACGCGGGTGAAGACCTATCCCACCTTTGATGATGCTCAAGAGTATGCAGAGCCTTGTCTTAGCCGATAGGCTCCTTTCTTTGTTCCTGTATGTCACACTTGTAATAGGTATTCCTGAGTCCTCCTCCGCTTCCTCTTTCTCCACCTCCTATCCCTGCTGTCTTGTCATACAAAGGGGGAGGGCACTACGCGCCGCAGCAAAAAGTGCGCTAAGTCTACACCCAACAAGAAACCATGGAGCTATGCATGACGACTCGACTTTTGTTTATAAAGAATGAGAAATAAGAATGTGGATGGATAATTTTAGTGTGTCATCAACAAGGCGAGAATCAATGACATGCTGGAATCGGGAGGGTTCTAGGAAGGACATGGCCTCTGATAAAACACATACGTGGCACGTGTGTAGAGGGAAGAAAGAAGACTGATATTTTTTACAGCTCGTCAGTGACAGCACCCTTGCTGGCGCTCTTGACTGTCATGACGTAACGGGCAAGTGTACCGCGGGTATGCTTGGCCGGCAGAGGCTTGAAGTTGGCCTTGCGCTGGGCAAGCTCCTCATCCGAGATCTCGACGTTCATCTCGCGGGTCTCGGCATCAATCGTGATCATATCACCGTCGTTGACGAGACCAATGGGACCACCGACCTGAGCCTCAGGGCAGACGTGGCCGACAATGAAACCCTATATCGATCGCATGCGCTTAATTCCTGCAGCCTTCTTTCTTCCTATAGAAGTCCACTTACGTGCGAGCCACCGGAGAAACGACCGTCCGTCAGCAGAGCAACGTCGTGGCCAAGACCAGCGCCCATAATGGCACCCGTGGGTTTCACTGCGGAGATAACGTACGTGTGAGTAACCACATTCTGGCTGGGAAACCCCCATTTGACCTTGTTACTTACACATCTCGGGCATGCCAGGGCCACCCTTCGGACCTTCCTGACGGATAATGGCGACCACCTTCTCACCCTTCTTGAACTCCTGATTCTGCAGCGCAGCGTCGAACGCCTCCTCGCCGTCGAACACGCGGGCCTTGCCGCGGAAGCGGAGACCTTCCTTGCCAGTGATCTTGGCCACCGAGCCCTCGGGAGCGAGGTTACCGTACAGGATCTGCAAGTGGCCGGTCGCCTTGATGGGGTTGCTGAGGGGACGGAGGATATCCTGACCCGCGGGCAGACCGGGGTTCTTGTGCAGGTTCTCGGCAAGTGATTTGCCGGTGACGGTCATTTGGTCGCCGTCAATCAGCTTCTCGTCGAGCAGGAACTTCAGCACGGCAGGGGTACCACCCGCCTTGTGCAGGTCCTCCATGACATACTTGCCGCTCGGCTTCATGTCCGCCAAAAGCGGCGTGCGGTCGCTGACGGCCTGGAAGTCATCCAGGGTCAAGTCAATGCCCACCGAGCGGGCAATGGCGATCAAGTGGAGCACGACGTTGGTCGAACCGCCCATGATCATGGTCAGTACCATGGCGTTCTCAAAGGCCTGACGGGTCATGATATCGCGGGGCTTGATGTCCTTCTCCAAAAGGTTCAGGATAGCAGGACCGGCGTTCAAGCATTCTTGGATCTTCTCGGGGTACGTCGCGGGCGTCGACGAGCTGTAAGGCAGGGTCATACCCATGGCCTCGGCAGCAGAGGCCACTGTAAAGGAATGAGTTAGATTATCTCTTTCATTCGGTGTTTCCTGAAATCAGGAAATCGATGGTAACATACTCGTGTTGGCAGTGTACACTAATCAGTAAGAAAAAAGAACACCAATAGGGTCAGTCCAGGTTTTCCCAGATGTGCCAGCCTTTTCCTCTACTTACTGCCACCGCAAGCACCAGCACCAGGGCATGCGTGACGGATGATGTCATAACGCTCCTTCTCATCAATCTGGCCGGTGGCATAGGCGCCATAGGCCTGGAAGGCGGACACAAGGTCCAAGGGAGCACCACTGCAGCCAACACCGGGCTTGATGGTACCACCGTAGACCATGATGGAGGGGCGGTTGAAACGGCCCATGGCCATCAGGCAGCCAGGCATATTCTTGTCACAACCGGGCAGAGAGATGTTGGCGTCGTACCATTGACCGTTCATGACCTGATTTTTTTTTTATATGCGTCAATGCTTGTCTTTGTGTGTATCCTTGCGCACTTACAGTTTCAATACTATCGGCAATCAAATCACGGGACTGGAGGGAGTAGCTCATACCGTCCGTACCCATGGAGATACCATCACTGACGCCAATGGTGTTGAAGCGGAAGCCAATCAAGCCGGCCTTCTGGACGCCTTCCTTGACCTTACCGGCCAGATCCATCAAGTGCATGTTGCAAGGGTTACCTTCGTACCACCTGTCAAACAGAGCATGAGTTCTACAGCAGAATCGTCTAGGTAGCACACGTACACACTGGAGATACCGACTTGAGGCTTGCTCATGTCCGCGTCGGTGAGGCCAGTCGCGTACACTAAACAAACAAAATGAAGTTAAATAATGGAAACAGAAAAGCAGAAAAAAGAAACAAGAATGGGGGGGGGCATGTTCTCTGTGCTTACACATGGCCTGCGAAGCACCCTGGCTCTTGGGCTGGGTGATCTTGGAGCTCCACTTGTTGAGCTTCGTGTCGGCAGAAGAAGAGTAAGTGCGAAGGGCAGTGGGCATCGACGCCTTTAGCGCGGTGTGGCGCCTGGATACGCGTCAGTACAGTGGACAGCGCACGCTTCAGAGAGAGACTTACAGAGCATGAGCCGAGGCAGGACTGGCCCTGCAGAGTATCTGGGACACCATCGTCAATATACAAAAAAAGAGAGTGGGGAAGAAAGTGTAAGGAAAGAGGGAAAAGATTGATGCCAATTGACACGGCGGACTCGAACCATGTCAAAAGCCACGATGACACAGACTGATGGGATTGCTCGCCATTGGCTGGTCGCGGCGCTTCATCTCGCCTTCCGTTTATGGCAGTCGTGTCATGCTTGGGGCGGCGACACAAAACTTTTTTTTTTTTTTTGGCGCAAAACGCAGTGCCTATTGCTTTTGCTTAGTGGGCGTTGAATCTTTCTCGCGATCGTTCGAGAGTATGGCCAAAGGATCTGCGATCAGCAAAGCCATGGCAGGCAAAAGCCGAACATCCGGCACCCATGTCTCGGGTCTCTCTTCGGGACGCTCGTCCGCGAAGCGCAAGGCAGACGGCGTCAAATTCGGCAGTCTGTCCCGCAAGCAAAAGCAGGATCTCAAGGAGTACGGCTCATTGGTACCGCAGGAATTCGAGGACGACGACGAGGAGCTTGGATCGGACGAAGAAACATCAATCAAGTAAGATCCGCTGAAGGGGGGGGGAGGAAATGCTGCCCTCATGGCTGACATGGTTCCGGTGTGCAGGAAACCCCGCGTGGTTTACGAACACGAGCTCGACAAGGAATCCGAAGACGACGTGTCAGACGAGGATGTGATGGACGAAGACGACGAAGTGGAAGAGAACCAGCGCCCTTCCGCTTACTCGCGTCTGGTCGGATCACTGAAAAAGACATCCAAGCACCGCAAATTTTACGAACGCATTGACCGCGAGCAGGAGGGCCGTGAGGATGCTGCAGACGACAAAGACGATGACGATGACGAAGATGCCCTTGAAGAAGAAGACGGAGATGTAGAAGCAGAGGCTGAATTGGAAGACGAGGAGGACCAGGACGAGGCAGCTGTGGACGTGGATGACGATGAAGAGGAAGAGGAAGAGGAAGAATCGTCCGATGACGACGACGAAAAGGAAGAAAAGGCTGAGGCCAAAGACGCATCCAGTGACGAAGAGGAAATCATTCCTGATTATGAGTCCAGCGAGGATGAGGAGGAAATCAAGAGTAAGTGATACGGGAAAGGGGGTATTAAACTAAGCGTGGTGCCTGACATATTGCGCGCACAGAAATCCCGTACGAAAACCATTTTGCGGATGAGCAGCCCAAAACATTCGACGAAAAGATTGCTGCCATTGAGCAAAAGAAATGGATACCCGAGGCTTTTGAAGATCCCGTGCTCAAGGACGTACTGCATTTTGCGCCCACCGCTTTGGACCCCACCGTCAAAGAAAGCAAGCCCATCCAGTCTCTCGATGATGTATACGTCATGCCCAAGATTGCTCGGCAGTGGGAAGAAGTTAACAAGAGATGCCGTAAGCTGGGTAAGCTCTCAGCTGATAGTTTGGATGGTACGAGGGTCTAACTTTTATCACAGCAGACAAGAAGCCGTTCACACCGCTTCAGGAGAAGCTGTTTCGCCATTTCGGTGAATACCGCGATGTACTCTACTGCAATCGGACGACCCGCAACGCGACTGAAATTCGCAATGCCTATGTCTTGCACGCGATGAACCACGTTTTCCGCACGCGCCACCGCATTCTGAAAACGAATTCCAAAATTGTGCGTTCACAAAGAGAACACACGGATCCAGGGTAAGTTTGGCGTGTGGTATCATGCAATGGGAGTTACTGATCCAAGTTTACAGTGATCTACGTGATCGCGGTTTCACACGGCCTACCGTGCTGATTGTTCTGCCATTCCGGAACACGGTTGTGGACGTGGTCAAAGCCATGGTGAAGCTGGCCAACCCTGAACAACAGGTAAAGAAGCGAAGAAGATGAGTTTATCTTCAGGCCAAGGGTGCTAAGAGCATATGATTAGCAAAACAAACGCCGGTTCTTTAAAGATTTCTTTGAGCGTAATGATGGCGGTATCGACAAGACAAAGCCTGAGGACTACCTGAATACCTTCCGGGGCAACATTGATGATTCCTTCTTCCTTCCCATCACCTTTACGTCCAGGTCCGTCAAATTCTACAGCGAGGTTTACAGCGCAGATGTAATCATCGCCTCGCCCCTCGGCCTTCGTCTGGTGATTGGTACCGAAGGGTAAGTCCACACGTAAACATCGATCTTTTCAGGGTATTCACTGATGCCCCAATGCGTACTAGTGACGAGAAACGGAACTTCGACTTTTTATCCTCCATTGAGACCGTCATTCTGGATCAAACAACCCATTTCTCGATGCAGAACTGGGAGCACGTCGAGCACTTTTTCGAGCATCTGAACCTGATCCCCAAGGAATCGCACGGGTGCGATATCTCTCGCATCAAGAGCTGGTATCTGGACAAAAAGTGAGTTTAACAAGGAACCTCTACGAGCCCCAGGAACTGATGAGAACGTTATTAGAGCGCGCTACGTGCGACAAACACTGGTGGTCGGTGACTTCTTGACACCCGAGATTAATGCCGTCTTCAACAAGTACATGAAGAACGCCAAAGGCAAGCTCAAGATCAAGCAACGCTACGAAGAGGGCACCATCGTGGACGTCGTCGCCAAAGTACCTCAGACATTTACCCGCATAGACGCATTGTCACTGTCATCCATTGACGATATGCGATTCAAATACTTTATTGAGAAGACGCTGCCCAGTCTCCGCCGGTCAGCCATCATGCAAAACCACACCCTCATCTTTATCCCCTCCTACTTTGACTTTGTCCGCATCCGAAATTATCTCGAGGACAACAAGTACTCATACGAGCCGGCCTGCGAGTAAGTGATTCAAGTGAAAAAACAAAAATCAGAGAGGGGTGTTTCTAATCCAGTTGTTTGATCAAGGTACACCTCGAGCTCAGCCATCGCCCGTGCGCGTACTCAGTTCTTCCACGGTCGCACGGATTTCATCTTGTATACCGAGCGTCTCCACTTTTTCCGTCGATTCAATATCCGTGGCGCGTTCCACCTCGTGCTGTATGGTCTGCCCGAGAATCCGCAGTTCTACAGCGAGATCGTCAACTTTTTGAGCCTCAAGCTCGACGAAGCGAGCGCAGCCGAAGAAGCTACCTTTTCGTGCACGACCTTGTTCTCCAAATACGATCATCTTAAGCTGGAGCGTGTCGTCGGTACCGCACGTGCCAAGAAGATGTGCACTTCCCAAAGAAACAATTACAGCTTCTCATAATTCCTCATCCGTTTCTCATCCTCCTAATAAAACGCATCCCGCATTCACAATGTAATGATTATATCAGGAAAAAAAGACTATAATTGCAGTATATATGTGTGTGTGAGAGAGAAGGAAAAAAGAAAGGAGAAAGGAAATAGTGTAGAGATATGACAGGATTATGTACATGGATGCTAAATTAAGGTTTGGAGTCATGACTGTTGCCGTTTTTGTTTGAAGTGTAATTGCTAAGGTAGGAAGATGCGAGGACAAACATGGGTCGCCGTTTGGGAGCACCTCCGGCCGGGGGCGGTGAGGCATGACTTGCTGGAGACGTAGGTTGGGGCGACCGTAAGGGTGAGCTCTGCAACGGTGACTCTACCCGTCTTTCTGATGTGACTCGGGATGGGCTACTTGCCTCTTGTTGCTGTTGTTGAGCAGGTTCACCGTGGCTATCCTTGTGAACAGACGGAGAAGGCGATCCAGGAGCAGGAGCAGGAGCAGGAGCAGGAGCAGCAGCAGCAGGAGGAGGAGGAGCAGGCGATGCAGCAGACTTGGGCGTGGATGCAGGCGCAGAATCGTTCACATCGTCCGACGGTCGCAGGTCATGGAGGAAACGCGTCACATCTTCAATCCCGTTGAAGGCGTATTTGCCGTTATCAGGCGAGGACAGGGACTGCTGCGCCATGAGTGTCGCGAGCTCGGCCGACGAGATATCCTCCGCGGCAGGCAGATGTGCATTGTCCGACTTGGGCGAGTTGCTTGCGAGGGTATTGCCGCCTTTGCCAAACACATCCAGCTCAGCCAGGAGAGCCTCAAAGGGGTCGACAGGCTTGGTTTGCGTGGTCTGCTGGCGGGCCATGCGGAGCGCACCATGGGCTAGACGGGTATTCTTGCTGTAGCGTATAATCTTGCCGTTAGGTGCGCGTTTTGGGGCCGACACGGGTGTACCGGCCGGGCCTTCTTTGACCAATGGCTTGCTAGTGGGGTTGAGACTCGGCGAGAAGGGCGCCGGAGTACCTGTCTGAGTATCGACGGCCATCGTGCTCGCGCTTGCGCCTGGCAAGCACACGCTGAAGTCCATAAAGTCATTCAAAAGGCCATCGTTGTTTTGCACGTGCGCGGGATCGATCAGAAAAGGTTTGGTATCCAGCATGTTGTAGGGCTGGAAGGAAGAGTCGCTGTTCAGCATGTGTTGAAGCAAGTCGATATCATGCATCGCGTTGTCCGCGTCGGCTTTTGCTACGGAGGGCGGATGCGTGGTCGAGACGCTGCCCTCGAGTTTGGCAATGCGCTGGCGCAGGGAGTCACATTCGGTGCGCAGGCTCTCAAGCTCCTTGTGGAGACGGCCGCAGTAGGCGTCACAGTGCGCATTGACTTCGTCGGCCGAGGCAACATAGGAGCAGCCGGCAGCCGCGTACGGACACGGGTAGGAGCGGCATTCTTTTTCGTGCGTAGGCAGGTCCTTCCGCAGAAATGGTTTGCAGAGCGGCATGTGGTTAGGACACGACAGCACTTCAAAGGCGCATTGACCGCTATGCGACTCCAGATCCATCTGGCGCACGCGTTCAGTACAGCCGCGTGGGGCATTGGGACATTCCGCCAGTTGGTGACCGCACTTGTGAGACGTGTGTGTGAGTCACACTTCGATACAGATACCATATATGTGTCATAGATCTCTGTTACTTACTGTTTTCCAATGGTCATCGCTCAGTACGCCTTGCCAAGGACAGCCTGCGTCGTGGTGGAGACATCGCGTACGCAGACGGCCAATCTGTCGCTGTACAAACTTGGAAGGTTGGAACACGGTGGGGTCTAACGGGGTCGTGCAAAGGGGACAGGACGTGCTTTGTTTGACATAGGACCCGATACACTTGGCACAAAAGATATGGTCTGGAGACAGTGTATCAGCAAAAAATAAGAAAAAAAAAGGACAGAGAAGAAAAGCCACGTCAGGGCGTGCATGTCTTGTGTGTCTATGTACCTTCAGGGCAGCGTACTTGTATGGGCTCCTCGAGCACGTCTATGAATCACAATGAGCACGATTGTTGCCATTGTTGGTTAATGAAGATCGAACCTTGGCAGACTCCACACAACAAGTCCGGAATGGGCTCATCGAGAAGAACGTTGCTTTTGACGATATTCATACGTGGTGCGCAACGCGCTGTGCTTGTATTGAAAGGAGTATGAACTTATGGTAGAAAGAGGAAGAAGGGGGAATCAGGCACAAGCAGAAAAGGGAGTGGTAGAAAAAGAATTTAAGAAAAAAAAGTGTATGTGTATGTGTATGTGTGTGTTTGTGTGGTGTGATGTGGAGAGAGAGAGGAGAAAAGAAACGCGTCTTTTTGGGAAAATAAAAAATATAAAAATCGCGTTCACAAAACCCGAACAACGCGCGTTTTTTCAATCGCCGATTCGTCAATAAGGCACAACACACATAGTCCGTCTTGCATTATGCGCCGTCACTCGCACGACCCTCGGTGCTCGATTTTTAGTCATAACAGCAGTAGGGATGATCTATACTACATTGAAATAGCGCTGTGTACCAAGACGGCTGTAGCTGTCGACGTCTGTCGTAGGAGAACGTACCCTGGCCATAGTCATAAAAAGAAAAGGAAGAATGCAGAATGCGAGACAGATTCGATAGATAAGGTGAGCACGGCATCATGTATCCAGCTCAGCTCACCTTTTCGTTTACAAAGAAGGTTTTACATGCTAAATGCTTATGTAAAGGGTATATTTGTCCTCCAGCATTCATCTGAGTACTTTTATACTGTATTATTTGTTGTTCGTGGCTTTTCATGCACATACCTCCCGAACCTGTTGTGACCTGCTAGTATAGACCAAAGGTAGTTACTGAAAAAGCTATATAGACTGTAGATAGCTACCGAGTGACATCATGTGTAGCATGTAGCGCTTCTCTCAAGGTACATTAACGTTATATCGATAAGCAAAGTTAAGATTACAGGTATACACCATTTAGAAAGCAAAGAGGACGTTCTGACGGTGACAAAGTATTCGCGCTCTCCATTACAAGCGTGCTTGGAAATAGAGCCATGGAACTGTCAAATCAATGTAATTCACCAATTTGGTCTGGCAGAGAAGTATGAAAAGAAAATGACAATTCCCGCGGCCCCCGCACGAATGGCACATGCTTGTGTTACATCAAAATTCGATTAGCATCTCACAAGATGAGAACCGACGTCGCACCGCTTTGCTCTTTCTCACTCTGGCCTCATTCCGGAAACAATGAAAGACGAATCGACGCCTGTTGCAGTTGATGATCCTTCGTCCACCACAGAGCCCGTCTCTCCTGCCGCCGACGCAGGCCAGGAACAGGGCCCGGAGAGTATCCAGGTCAAAGAGGACGCCACTCCTCAGCACGGCATCACTACAAACAAAGACGAGCCCACCCAGGGCAACCAGCCCAATGAGCTCTCGCTCGTGATTGACCAGCTTCAGCAGAGCCAGGCCACCGAGAAAAACGGAGATCGTGCGGTCCACAACGCAGCAGACGCGGACCAGCTCAGATCCCCGACGGACTATCACAGCGAGCGCCTGACCCAGTCGCTCGCGGCTGCCAAAGACCTCCGCGACGAAGCAGAGCTCAAGCAGTCCAGGAACGAGGCGCACCGTCCTGCCGATATCGACACTTCTGCAGCGCCACAGTCCTCCCTGCATGATAGCAGTCAACCCTCGACGCCCGTTCCGACCACGCGCGGCATTGATCTGCCCGCGGACAAGAACGCGGCCGACTATGTCACGCCTCCGACCCCCGGCGCTGCCCCCGCCTCTGAGTTCGCGGACGAGCTGGATAACAGCAGCAGTGGCGATGAAAAGACCCCGGCGGACGCGTGGACCGACGTCAGCACAGCAGAATCATCCAACGCAAATCAGCTCGTCGCCAAGCAGCCTAACGACGGCGTCATCCATGCCAATAATCTCGGTCCCCGCGAACAGGAACGCAACGGTAGCTACCGGCACTTGCTGACGATCCGATACATGTGACTCATCTTTTATGATGACTAGATGAGGCGATGCGGGACGGCGTCTACGCACTCTTTAACAACAATTTTACCGAAGCACGCCAGATTTTTGAGTCAAAAGCAAAGAGGTAAATGCCTTGGTGGCATGGGGGGTCACGCCATCTCATAGTGTACATAGTGATCCGCTCTATGCCTTGGGTCTGGGTGCTATGGCTTCCATCGAGGGTAAGTGAGATCCACCTGTTTTCGCTGGGCATGCCGATTGATGCACACACCTTCGTTTTTTTCTTCTTTTTTTTTATCTAGCCCTGACCGTGAGTTCAAGCAGACAAAAAGACAAACATGTCTTAGAAACTCAACCGTAACTCTTCTCTAGACCTCGGACCCAGAAAAGGTCGGCAAGACTATCGACATGCTGACAGAAACCTATCAATTCGCCAATGGCCAGATCAGCGCAGCTTACGCTTACAAGCCGCTCAAGGATAAAATGTCGGACTACATCACCAACCTCATGGGCACCAACACGACCGGTCTTCCAAACAAGACAGCCCCCATATCGCCCGAAAAGCTAAAGACGCAGCCTGATTTTATACCCAATGGTGCTCTGCGTGCACATGTCATCAAGTCCGAATGCTGCCTGCTCATGGCCATGGTCTACCTCAAACAAGAAACGGTCGTCGGCTATCTCAAGTGTGGTCTGAACCTTCGACGAGGTACATATATGAAAAAAAGGGGGTTATGTCAAACGAAATTTCGTGTGACTCACCGGTACTTTCTCTATAGCTTACAATAGTTACAGCTATGTTTGGCAAGAATACAAGAAGATGGGTCAAGAATTCAACCGATACATGGACAGGGATACCATCTCTGCCGTCCAGTTTGGGTAGGATGTGTGCACGATATGTCTCATGCTGAAACTGACGAGTTTCCTTTTTTTTTTATCTATTCCATGAAGTATCGGCTCTGTCCATCTTTTGCTCTCTTCGCTTCCTGCCAAAATCCTAAAGGTAGTTTCTGCTTTCGGCTGGAAGGCTGACAAACATCTCGGTTTTGCGCTGCTTAAGCTATGCATGGAGGGTCAACGGATTCGCTCACCCTTGGCGTCCATGATGTATGTCTAAACAGTATCCTACGTTTTTCTTGGTTTGACAAGATCCTAACCTTATGCAACGGCTCGCTTGCTGTAGACTCCTGAGCTATTATGTGACACTCATGACCTACTGCCCTCTGATACTGACGAGCGACCTCATACAATCCGCCATTGAGATCCTGCTGAGTGCGCAAAAGACGTTCCCTAATTCTGCCTTGTTTCTGTACTACGCCGGTCGCATCTCGCGTTTATCGCGCAACACACCCCTCTCGTCCCAGTCCTTTAACTACACCTACGAGGTCAGCCGAGGCGAGTGGGCCGAAGGTGCGATCGGGCACATGGCTTCCTACGAAATGGCCTTCAACTGCGCGATCGGCCTGGACTGGGCCAGTGCTGCACTGCGGATGCTCGAGCTGCAAGGCAAGTACGGCTCGCCCGCCTTCAACAAATACTTTTATGGTGCATGCATGGAGATGCTCGGCAACCGCAGCGAGGCCATCCTGTCCTTTGCACAAGTGTCTAAGCTCGTCGCGTCCTCGAAGCGCAAGCCGCAGCTCGATCAATTCTTGTTGCACCGCATCGACTTTTATGAGCGCAGCGGTTACCAGGACATGGACTTTAGCTTGCCAGCTTACGAGATCCTGTATCTGTGGAACCTCTTTGCCAACATGAACTCCACAACGCTGGAACGCTGCTTGGAACAAATTGACGAGACCCTCAACGTCATCTACCGACGTGAAAAGCGCGAATACGAAGTGCGCATGTTCCAACTCGTGCCCGACTTGCCGCCGCCCGATTATTACGACCAGCGGGCAACCCTCTTGCTCCTAAAGTCTGCTATTTACAACTGCTTGGGCCGAAGCAAGGACGCTATCGTGCACTTGAACTGGATCATTGATAATAAGGACCGCATTTCGCACTCGAAATGGGTGGTTCCTTACGCCTATTGGTATGCGTCAGCCATAGATGAGGTACCCCGGAAAGCTTATTTGTTTGTTTATTTTTTAGGGAGTCTGGCACCGTGTCCTGGTTCCAGGGTGATATCCAACGAGCCAGGAATCTGTGGGATGTCGGCCTATCCCGTTCAGGCTATGACTTTGAATACCGCCTTGCTATCGTAAGTCTGCAGATCTCTTTATGTTATTCTTTTTCCTCTGTTGGGAAGTGGTGGTGTGCACGGACATACAGCTCACTTTGATAAATTTGTTTGTCTAGCAACTTAACCTTGCGATTGCGCGCGCGGCGGAGTTGGGTGCATTGGCACCTGACCAGAAGACTCCCAAAGGCGTCTCGAACCACGGTCGAAAGCGATTACCCCTCACAAAGGCTAATAGTGTCACCGGCACAGAGGCTGCAACAGTTACAACCTCATCTTAGCGATAACAAAAGAGTTTCAGTAAAACGGGAAAAAAGAAGTGTTACTCTTTTTTTTTATTCATGCACTGGCTGCGTTACAATATCAACTAAAGATATTGGGAAGCAATATCAGCTACGTTCTCATATTCTTGTCTGTGGACCCACTCGCGGTCATGGTCGGCCATTTCCAAGCAGATATTTTCAATAACGCAGGGAAACCAGCTTGCAGAGTGGCCCGGCGGCGGCTCGAGGACCTTGAAGAGCAGCGCGCGCTGGGCAACAAGTGAGGCAGCCGAAGGCTGCTTGAAGTTCTTGAGGATGCTCGCCATTTCGAGTACGATAAGGCGGCCAGTGCCGGCTTGAGAAAAGAGGTAACGGCGCAAGCGTGGGATGGCCTCGAGGCACTCTTGGGCGACAACCAACAGGCCGACGAGGGCGGCTACAGAGTGGCCCTCGGCCGTGGCGTACAAGGTGTTGGTGCATAAGCGAATAAGACGGCGCAGATCTCGTGCGATCACTTCCTCGCTTGCATACTGGTCCGAGGGTCGCTGTGCGTCGATTCCATGCACGATCTGCCGCGCACGGGACTGGATGGCCAGCAGCTCCTCGTAATGCAGCTCGGCCACGCTGTCCTCGGGCGTCTTCTTTTCGTCGAGTGGCGCGGTGGTGGGAAGGCTACGCATGAACGGCGGCCAGTACGGTTCGTAGGCAGCGGCGGCAGCGAGGGTCGGCCGGGTGTCCTCCACAAAGGACGCTACCTTGGGGTTCTGCAGCAGGTTGTTTGTGAGGATGTGAGCGAGCGAGAGCTTGGGAAGACCGCTCAGCCAGGTTTGTAGTGTCCAGTTATCATACGTCGTCATACCGACAGCACCGGTGACAGCCTGGTCCACAATCAGGGTAGAATCTGTCAGAAAGGGTCCGCTCGGATGCGTCGAAGGGGGCGCCAAACTGCGAAGCAATGCATGCTCCGGAACTGCAGCAGTGGTCTGCGCCGTCGAGACCGCCAGCCGATTGATCCAGGAGAAGGACCGGAGACAGTTGCAGAGTATTTCAAAGAAGGACATAAAGTATAGGTTTGTGTGCGAGTGTGGGTGTGGGGTGCGGGTGCAATTGGATTATGTATGCGGGGAGGAACTGATATTTTTTTATCGGTTTCTTCTTTTTCCTCTTTTTTTGGGCCTTTTTTCACTTTTTACAGAGGGGATCGATAATTATAAGGTGTGGAGGGTGAATGTGCGGGTCTGCTCCAGACTATGTCGGCATAGGACTTGCGTTACGAATGATCTGTGTAAGCACCAGTTCAAAAGCAGCAGTCATAATACAGTAGCTCAGGTTAATGCGGGAGGCGGGAAAGAGTAAAGGTAACCCTAGTCGCTCCTGGCAGAAGAACAATTAAAGAAGATAGAAGTGACGGAACTTGGCAGAAGGAAGTCGTCGGCCGAGTAGTGAAAGGTCAAAAAGATTAAAAAAAAAAAAGGCCTTGGTTGATCCGGACAGATGGTGTCAGCGGGAAAACGCTGATAAAGAAAGCGAAAAAAGAAAAAGGGGCGAGAGAATGGGGAAATCGTCCTTCTCACTTTGTTGTACTGTCTGTGTGATCTATTGCCTTGACCCCGTGGCCGCATGACGTCAGACTAAAGAAAGCGCTTCCCCCTTTCACAGTGATTGCCCGCCATTTTTTTTTTGTTTTTTTGGTTCTATTCTTTCATTTATCCATCGACATGCGCACGTGTAACGAATACATGAGACCTGTCAACCAAGTTTGTATTCCCTAGTTGCCATCGTGCCGGTTGGCATGGCCGCTGATACATCACACCTTATCTCTGTGTCCGCATCCTGCCTGACTCACTGCTGGCAACGGCCCTTACACAAACACACGTGTACCAGAATGTGCCTGTACTTTTGATGGCAGGTGTCCATTGAAAAAAGCGAGGATATCATATATGCACTAATTTGCCATAGTTGACTGCCGCAGCATAAATTACAGTACACTGATAATTTTTGTAAGGGGAAGACAGCACTTTGAGAGACTTTTCTGCCATCAATCATTTATTACAATCAGCCATGCCTCCGCGTGTGGCCAGCCATATAACACAGTAGCGTGTTAAACTGACCTTACAGTGTGCATTTGGTGTTATGCATGCAATGTTTTTCTGCAAGTAAATAAACATGTAATTGTCAGGGTCCTGAGGTACCGCCATTTTTGAATATTTTGGCGCTATTGCCATGTTCGTCGTATACCTTGCTCTATGAGAAGCTACTGGGTTTCATATAATATGATTTGATGTCTTAGCATAGCGCAAGACTGACTTATCGAGTCGTGCAGAGTAGAACGAGTGAGACCAATCCCAGAAGCGAGGCAAAGTTCATCAAGCATGACTTGAGATGACCCGGACTTCAAAATGTGGTACCGTAAGGCAGTAATGGGTTATGGCGCTTATGACATGAGTATGCAGCAGTCAGAGCCGTATAGACGAACGGACGAATCCCAACAGGAAAGGATGGTGCGCTTCTAGTCATCTTGTTTCCCAAAATAATGGCGACGTTTTCCGAGATGATGAATATAATGCTGACACGTTGGTCAACGAGCGAGTCTGACGTTTTGTCGATTAGGCAACGATACACAACAGAAAACGAGCAAAGAACATAGATTAGTTGCCGGAGGAGCGACCACGAATATAAACCAGGGTAATCATTTTATTAGAATTTTTGCTATCAACGCAAAGCACCAGGCCATAAAACCATGCAAATGCGCCACGATAGCCAAAAGGCGGATAGGCATGGATACATATCACGATATACAAACTCCATACTGTGTTCCAACAGCACATAGAATAAAAAGAGAGGCCACAATCGTGAAGGACATAGATCAGGATAGTAATTAAGGCTGTATTTCAACGAGGAAACAGCGAAAGTCTTCGTAGAGGTTTGCGGAGAACTGACCGAATAGATGCTCTATGAGACATATAAATGAAGGCACTTACATTAATACACATTCCATCAAATTATACATCAACTGGCCGACTGATAAATGTTTAACAGTATTTGAAATGCTAAATTAATCTGAGCAACAGAAGATGACCGAATATGAAAAAACATCCATCTGGCAACGCCAAACGCCTATCCGATCGCCTATAGATGTACATTATTTTCAAATTAAAGTGTTCAATGTGGGTGTCGTATAGGCGGTGGTGTCGGAGGTTCGAATCTATAATGAATGATATCAGTTGGGAAGGGAGGAAGATGTTTTGTTTGTCTTTTCCTCTTAGTTTATTTTGACAAGCCGTGGAACTCGCTTCGCTTCGTCCATGGCTGATACTTCGATTGCGTTCCGGGTGTGAGTGGGCCCCTTCGCGTACGGCTATGGGTCATCACAACCTTTGCTTGATCTTCGGTCACCCACGTCCGCTCCCACGCGCTTGTTAGTTTATTTTGATATTGTTTCCATCCTATTATTGCGGTCAGCAGAGATAGCGTACTCAAAATGATAGCCGTCGATGTGTCAGGTCCTCTCGATAGCAGTCAAGAATATATGGAGGCGGGAGCCAGACGGGCATCCAGTACTTTACGTGGAGACCAGGGAAGCCTCAACGAACGGCTCGGGCTACCCAAGATGAGTGCCGTCGGAGACAAAGAAAGTCAATCTGGCGACACCAAGCGCCTTTTTTGATTGGCTGAGAAAATCGCATGACATACAACTGCGCATTGTCATTACCGCCGCTTCGTCCATCGACCCATAATCCATCCTGCGACTTACGAACCAATCGAATAAAAGTCAACCGAAAGTAGATCTGCAGCAGCTCCTTCTATGGCATCAAATTAGTCCCAAGATTTGTGAATTGGATGACATCTTGCCGACCTGCTTGACATTGGGAAGAAGAAGCCTTTATTGAGCCGACGTGAACAGAATGTTGGATCTCATTGAGGTATGTCAGAATTGATAATGCAAAGCAACGATCTAAATTATTTCCTCTCTCCTTCTCTCTCTCTCCAGGCTGGAACGTCGTTGGCATTGGAAAGGGAAGCTTTAAATCTCAGTTGGAAGTCTTCCGAAAAGACCAATGGTTCAGCAAGCCGAGGTATATAGATAGCTGATGTATGCTGCGATTGCTGATAATCGTGCCTTTGTAAAGCGGCTAGCACGTCCCCCGGGAGCAAAAGGCCTTAAGACGTCTGCGACACCCAAGAGCCAAAGCTCCCCAAGGAGTAGGGCATTGCTAATGGCCTAAAAGACTAGGCAGCGGTGGGGTTTAGTGAATTGGCAAGTGCTTGGAGTCCTTCCTTGCGTCTTCTGCTCCCCCCCCCCCACCAGGGGCAGGGAATTTCCCATTTTGCGACTTTCGAAACGGTCGGAAAAAAACCGTCAAAGCTCGGAGCAGCAGCGCACACTAAGCAAGCACATACTGTGAGTGGGTGACGCATCGTATAAGCTCTTGATTGTTCATTTTAGCCTTTTGAAATACCCAATGTTAGATGCCGTTTGATCAAGACTCCACTTCTGAGGCTGTCAGCGGCATGGCCGCCTTATCGGGACGACGAGTGCAAGACATGCTATACGCTTTTGGGATGAAATGCACGACTGAGCACATATGCCGCTCATTTATTGTTGACCCTTCAGATGGATCGTATATTCATCACAACGTGTTCAGCCAAGCAGAGTTAGGGAAAATTAGCGATACGAGCAAAAAGGCACTCCCAGATATTCCAGAACAGCCGCGCGATTATATCAATTCGTTCAACAAAAACTATACCACCGATCTGCGTCAAGCGATCCTGACAAAACAGCCTTGGGATGAACATTATGATAGCAACACCCATGGTGATTTCGACTGGGTGCGAAATACCGTGTATAATTTAGTGCGTCTGTACGAGTCAAACAATCTGCAACGCCCTCATTTAGAACAATGGTATAATATGCACATTTGGCGCTTTGCCGAGCGCTCTGCTGCAGTTGACACTTGCGTAATGAGCTACCCGTCTGGCGAGACAAAGAACATGGTCGAACGTGCCGCGGGACGCACAGAAACCACCTTGATCAATGTCAAATTCCGGCATCCTCGACTATAGCACAGCGTGCGAACATCTTGCAAAAGACCGAGGTCAAAGTTATGGGTCGAAAGTTAGATATCCACGAAGCGTACCAACACAGGCGGAAATGGTGTCCATACCGCGAGCGAGAAGGGGCAGAGGGGGTTGAGCATCTCAGCACGAATATAATCGGTGACCTGGCCCTTGCGCGACGGCAGCTGAGCAATAGCATCAGCTACACCTTGACTTGTCCAAGGGTAATTTTTGACGACTTCATCAGCCACATCGATGGAGACGGACAAAGCCTTCGAGTTAGTGTCCTGAGTCGAGTAACGGGCACGGGCAGGGTCCACCAAAGACCGTCTGGCATGGACAGTGAGATAGGGTCCCGACGCCTTGGTCTCATGCGTTTTACGACACTCAACGTTTCAGCCGGGCCTTTGCTGAGCTTGTCACAAAAAGTACGCCATGAGTCTTGCTGAGCCTTGTGGATGGCGACGTCGAGATCTTGACGAGTCGCCTCGTACTCCTTTCACCGGCGCAAACGGGAGAAGCAATCGAGGCTACGTCGCCACCGATGGAAAGCTTGAGCGCGACGGTCGGCGAAGATTTGGAGCTCTGCGATCCAGTGCCAATTCCAGCCCTTAGGCCTGGGATTGGAACTGCTACGCTTTTATCCAGCGGGATGTACATGGCTTCGTTTAGCTGGATGGCCAGTGGCGATCGCAAGTAGTGGCGCGTGATGCTCCCTACGAAAACGGCGCTGGAAAGTCGGGTCGGTCTTTCGGTGGTGTTAAGTGCAGTAAAACGCTTGATCGAGAGCGACATCAAGTTGCGGAAGACAGTTAAAGATATGTATGACGATGTTCCCCGGCATGCTTGCCTAAGAAAAGGCAAGCTGACCAGACTGGAAACAGTGGGCTACATCACTGCAGGTAAGCGCGTTCAACGATTTGCACTCGTTCATATGGTCATCCTAATATGTCTGTCGTGTTTATCGTTGCGATACGATTCTCTAACCGTTTAGCGGTCGAATCACCAGACCGAAAGCTGTACATATCCCATCGTATGTGACATTATTTCGAAAGCATGTTCTGCCTCGCCTTGTGTTAGCTTCGAATGCCAGAGAAACTGTTAGCTATGTCTTGACTGCGTTAGACGAACCAAATATTGAAATCTCCAGCAAGGATTCCGCCTGCACCACGTCTATTACAAGAGAAGTCTGCTACGCTCGTTCATCATCCTTCTTGCTTTTGCTTCCTTTGCTCACTTAGAAAGATGTAGTGCTAGATAGTTGTCATAATAATTGTTTGATTTTCGTGATTAACACCGAGAACTATGAAAAACCAATAAGCAAGCAAACTTCTTGTTGATAAGTGAGTCCTGCGCTACGCTAGGGCATCACAACATGGAGCCAGATCCATTTCAAACGAATATACAAATTACACAGGGCTAAAACAAGTATAAATTTGTGATACACAGTAGAGGTTGTGGCGCAATATTGCCTAACCTGGTAGCCCTTCTGCGCCACCATCCCCTTTATCTACATCTTCGTTCGTGTGAAGCGTACCGTAGAGATTTTGTCCCGCCGCAGTATTTCTGCCGCAGTTTCGATACCGACATGTATATATAGAACCATATTTCTCTAATTTTGCATTATTATCTACAGTTCTCATTCTTTCCAGCTTTCTCAATAGTATCTGCCATGACCGTTTCAAGCAAGCCTCAAGCTTCTTTAAAGACCATCACGGCCGTAGAGCCCTATGCTGACCAAGCCGCGCTGTGGCCTCAGAAAGGCCAGCACATCTTGGCCCACTATGATGAGGAAACTATCACAGTGTATCAGGCCTTCAAGCCCAGTATTGCAGAATTTGCTGTCCAGAACCAGCAACTGGGAGGCGAATTCAAATTTTCCCGAATGTCCTGGATCAAGCCTAACTTTTGCTGGATGCAATACCGCAGTGGATGGAATACCAAACATCATCAAGAGCGTACACTGGCGATACGCATCCCGCGCCACGCGTTTGACACCATTTTGAAATGTGCCGCGCACAGTACGCGTTTTGCAGGCCAAGAGGTTCGCAAGAAGGAAGATGTGCAGGTGCGGCTCCAGTGGGATCCCGATCATTTGCCAACTCTGCCACCCACACGCGCGCAACAGCGGCGGGCGATTCAGCTCGGCTTGCGCGACGACATCCTGCGCAAGTTTGCCACAGAATGGATCGTTTCAATTGAGGATATCACTGACTTTGTCGTTGAGATGCGCACCCGGATCGAGCAGGGAGATACTGCAAATCTATGGACACCGAGCGAACGCGTCTACGTCCCGGCCGATGAAACAATCTGGCAGCATATCGGTTTATCGTCATAGGAAGCTTTGAGAAAGGCGCTGCTTCCTTCAAATTTAAATAACACAGTGGAGGTCTTGCACATTTGTAGCATAAGATCGTTTTGTATATATAGCGTTTACGAGATCAATATATCACCTCCCCCGCCCGTGCAATTACGCAAGATGAAGTGGTATTTTTTCATTCATTTTGTGTTCATAAAAAGGACATTGCTCATGTCCAGAGCGTCGTTTGCTTCTTTCTTTGCTCCTTCTTACGGGTTGATGGCAAAAACTATTGCAACTTGGATCGCTGCTGTGAACAAGGGCCAACTGTATGTATCGTCTGAAAACTGTCTGAAGTAGACACCTCAAGACACCGTACTGTACTTTGCTTATAACTTGGCAAATCCGACCCTGAGATACTGTATGTACCTCGTTTACACACACTATGTCCACGTCCTTAGGCCTTCTACCTCGGCAAGTGTAACAATAGCAGCACAGGTTTAAATTTAGGCTGCTTCGATTAGCACGTCGCATACTTGTTGCCGTCTGTGGTACCTGCCTCTTGCCTTTCATTTCTTTTTTTACTTGCACTGATTGTGAGACAAAACTATGGAGGTAAATTTGTGCATACAAACAATATGCCATGTCGGTGCGCGGTGACAACTCCACGCAACGATAAATGAATCAGTATAAACGAAAAGGACGGATTCAATTGCGATATGCTCATCGACTACATCATCGCTCTCTCTGTATGTATCCTTTAACTGTTTTACGTTTCTGGCATTTTTTGTTCGATCGCATTATTGTCCTATTTAGTTTTTCCGTCAAAATAAAGAATGTAATCAACTTAACTAGCCTACGAAATTTCGTTCCGAAATCAGTTTTCGTGGACTACACTTCATTTTTATTATACATACCAGCTACCGGGACCGGGGTCGTCAATACACGCTCACGGCGTGTTGGCCACTGCCTCATCTAAGCTGTGCAGCAGATTGCATTTTTGAGTCTCAGTTTCATATTATCAACCGGAAGCACTTACCGATGGGCGTGGGGCAGACATTTGGCGCGAGGGCACATGTCTTTGGGGGGGTAGTTTTGACGGTGGTCCCGGCCACCGATAGCCGGCTAGTGGGTCGCAAAACGGGAAGAAGGAGAGAGGGAGAGCAAAGAGAGGAAGAAGAGCAAAGGAGGAGCGAAAAAGGAGTGGAACTGGAACGTGTGTTAATATCTCATATTCAATGCATAGACC